>WJFA01001353.1:0-22117 GCA_009870155.1 Pseudobourletiella spinata | reverse complement strand
GACATTCTCCGATGTTTGACAGCTATATGACAGTAATAATGGTCATTTCTATGGGGCACCTGTAGGGATGGTAATCCTGTTGGAATGAATGGCGATGGATGTAAATAAATCTAATTATGTGTTCCTCGTATTATTCTTGTTATTTTTATTACTGTTATTATTAATAACCTAAGAATAGGTTCGGAGGAAATTGTATGTATTGTAATGAGATGCATAGTGGAATATGGGAAATGAGAATTACAGCCTCATATCACCACATCATCATCCAGTATTCCAAATTGGGTGGGAATTAGGGGGCAATCGGCGGGTCGCAGCTCAATGTCTCGAGGAGTAGAAGGACTGGGTTTGAGATGCCAAATTATGTGCGCCTCCATAAGGGGGTCCTCCTCCTATGCTGCTACTTCCACGGTCCCTCGTGGATGATTTGGGCGGGGGCTGCTGCTGTGTGGGAGGGGCTCTGCGTATTTCCTGCGCTGCCATCGAACGTCCCTTTTCGGAGAAATAAGGGGGAAAGACTCGGGGTTGTCTCTAGAGTCACTCAAAAAGACTCTTTTATGTCTTCCCTGCTAACTTTGAATTTGAGGCCCTGACCTTGGTTTAAAGTTAACGTTCATTCAAACTCCCACGGTGACTGTTAGCTACTACTGTTGTTGGGCAGGGGATGCATGTTGGTTGGGAAAGTTGGCACGGATTTGAGCCTTTTGTCCATCCATTGGTCCGCACACAGTGTGCTAATAATGTGGATGGCAAATCTCGGGGGTTTTAGTGGGATAGGAAAAACTTGTTCGGTATGCGCCGTTCTGTAGCAGAGGTTTAGCCTGAGAATGTGCCTTTGAACATATGATGAAGTGTGGCCATGGTCTTGTTTTTGTTGTTGACTCCTGGTTAACTTCTGTGTGCCGTCTAAATATTTTTCCGCTTGTAATTCTTGAGCCAAGGAATCCCTGTTGCTTAACTGTAGTATGTGTGTGTGTGTGTGTGTGTATTCTTGCATGTATGTATGTGTGTGAGTGTATGTGAGCGGGATTCCTTGTGTGTAACTGGAGGAGGATGTGCTCAAGGTTGATGGCTTGAGCGGGAGGAAAGGCTGAAGTTATAATTTATATAAATGTGTTTTCACACTTCTTGGCCCGCCTTTACTTGGGATGGTTCAGCCATCCATGTGTCTCCGGCGGGGGCTTGATTAAGGAGGAGACCTCACCTCACCGTGGATCTCGTCTTTTCAACTACTGTCCTTTGACTGGAGCTTTGGGTCCCATCACTTTTGTCATTTGACGAATAATGTATGTCGATGATGGTGTCGGTGGCACCAGCAGTGGTTGGTGGGATTGTACAAGAATTATATTGATATTATGCATCTATCTATCTGCACATGTAGGAAAGAATGTATAGCAATGATTGCTCGGAAGTTTGAGTATATGTATTTCAGTTTACGTTGGAGTAACTAGCCTTGGCGTCTAGACCAGCCAGCCACGACATCCTCCTCTTCCTCCTCCTGAAATTGCTACCCCGCACATTATTTAACCTGGTATTCTAAACAGTAAATACTTTGGCACTTGTCAGTCTACTACCGTCGTCCGGCTGCCTGGCTGGTTGTGTATATAGTACCCTAGAAGTTTGAAGTGGAGATTTAACTTGTGTAAATTGCCGTCGGGTTTTGTCTCCGTGTCTCTTTGAATCTGATAAGTTGTGAAGGGACGTGACGAAAGAGGAATTCGTGTGTGAGTGCGTATGTGGTGTGATGGATCGATCAAGTTGTTTCCAAACTAATCGTGGCCGTCGTGTGAAATTTCCTCGGTATTTTTGAAGTAGTGAGTGTGTTATGATTTGATCGGAAATGTGTTGTTGTTGCTGCTTCTGCTGCTGCTGGCTGGGCGAGTGAGTTCATAGAGGACCTTGTAGTGGAACCTTATCGGAGTACCCCTTAGAGTTTAGAAGTCCTTGAACCCCCGGTTATTTTCGTTGAGGTAGCATAACAATGGTGTCTTTCTCAGTCAGTCAGTGGAGTTTGTTAGGAGGGCGAGACTCTGATTTTTTGGGGGCTTGGAATTCGGTTCCCAGTTTTCCTTTGAGTCTCTCTTGGGATAGGTGAAGTACCCTGCTCATTTCAGTGCGTTCGTGATAATTATTTATGAGATTTGAATTGAGGGAATGACTGTCCTTCAGATTTAAAAACGCAGCTATGTAGTTCGATGCAAGTTTAGACATTAAGTTGCCCAGCGTCGCGGTAAAGTAAGAGGAATTGGTGGAAGAAAGTTATCACTCAATGACGAGCCTCGTATTGAGTGAGTCAGTTCGGGTCTGTTGTATTAGCAGATCAGAATATTTGCCTTTTTTCACCCATTGAGTCACTTAAGCATCATGGAGACCTTGAGAGTTCCTTTCCTGCAGGGAAGCAGAAGGCGCGTAATATCTGGTTGAATCGAGATCTGGTGATCTCCGTACTACTGGTTCAGTCAGATGAGGGTCCGGGATGTCGTTGTCAGGCCCTAGCGGTTGGCTCATAAAAAGCCATATATACTCTCTCGACACTCTCCGGGAAGGAGGAAGTTGTGGCATGGTTTTTTATTGGGCGGCTCAGGAGGAAAGTCCATGTGAAGGCTGATGGCTAGGGACCTTTGAAGCTGCTCATAATCTCTAACGTCCTTCCCAACTCTCTCACACACTACGCTCTACGCCGTGGGAAGGTTTCTCGATCGATCCTCGTCCCCCCCCCCGATGTGATGTCTTATCCGAGTGGATATCCTCCACACTTTCTCCCAACCCCTTGCGGTGGTACTGTGGTTTGGGCGGGAGCATAACTACTCCATGGCTAGGAATGCAGATTCCTCCGAGATGATCCTCCTGGATAGGGAGGATAATATCCAGGCTAAATTTATCACCTTATTCCAAGTGGTTGACGTGAGGAGTGTGTATCTGGGTTTTGAAGTACTTCTCTGCTGCATCGCTGGATGAGGGACCCGGGGATTTTGTAGTGTTGAAGCAGTACTCTCCATCCACCTGCTGCTTCCTCCCCCCACTCATTTTCTTTGTGTAGCGTTTGTACATTGTTGAATGTTAGTGAGTATTGCAGCTTGGGGCTACTCCAATGGAGTTTAATGCACCGCTGCTGGCGGTGTGGCAGTTGGATGAGACTCGGATATGGTTGTTGTTGTTGTTATTACTATTCCTATTATTATGGTGGGAGCGGCGACGGGAAGAGGATTTTTAGTTTGAGATTCTATTCTCTTACCATCATCGTGGGTGATAATGCGTTGTTGCTGTTGTTGTTGCCCTCGTTCCTGTTGGTGCAAAGCATGGATGAATTCCTGTGAGATCCCAACCGAGGGGAGAAGAAAGTGGAGTTGATCACAACCTCATCACACTTCCATCTTCTTGATGGAGACGTAGACGAAGTTTGGGCTAAGCTGTTAAGCTAAGATCTCGAGCTCTGTCTATGTAGTGGTAATGACCTCAGCTTGGTACGGCGCGAGGATGGACTGGCGGGATTGAAATGAACAGGGGCGGAGTTGTATGAGTCCCTTGATGACTCGTAGTAGTGTGCAGTCATTCCTGGTGGGAAAAGTTGGGCAGAGTAGGAGCGCGGGGGGACGTTTGGGGAATTCTAAAATATTGAGTCTTTATTATATGGAGAATAGAGGTGGGATTATGAGGAGGGAAGGCCTACATGGCATTTTTCCCTACGTGCAGAAATGCCTACGGTGGGATATAAAGGTATATACACATATGCATATATAAATGGCTAACCCCGGCCCTGTGTACCACGCCTTTTAGCACGCGACTTTTACGGAGAAGAAAAATCCGCGGGGGTCCTCCCTTGTGCATAACGTATACATCAGCATTGCCATTGGCGGGGAAGGGACGGCGAGGGGAGTTTGTATACATGTGTGTGTGTGTGTGTGTGTGTGTGTGTGTAAGGAATTTGGTCGATGCAGTCTACCCGCTACCAGTCTCACCGTGGAGGCAAGCGACGAAGGAGTGAGTTAGTGAGTGAGTGCAAGAGCGAGAAATAGAGGCTGTGCAAAAGCATTTCTTTATCGATCCTCCTTCCTGCCGGTCCTCACAGTAGTATGTCCTGCTACTGCCTGATCTATAATCCTCAACTACTCGTCCGTATGCACATATACAGAGGCTCCTAATGGTCAATTAGAATGATGGGGCGAATGTGAGGAGGCTATTCGTTAAGATCCTACTCTCCGAAAAGGTGTGAGAGTAACCGTCTGCGTATTGACCGTTGTTGTTGTTGTTGTATTTGGAGCTGTTGTTGATGTTGTTGCCGACCTCGTCCTGACTGCTCTTGCATCTACGTATGATACACCTCCCCTTTCTACCCTTCTACTGCTGTCTGGCTCTTGTTGATCCTCCTCCTCCTCCTCCTCGTGCTCTCATTGGGAAATTGTGGAATGAATCGGGAGATATGCATTCGCTCCATGATGATTGCTATGTAGTGTGATGATATTATCTCCCGGGTGCAGTTGTAATGGGATCCCTTTATGCATGCGTGCCGAGATTCCGGAATGGAGAATAAAGAAATGTCCATTGTTCCCCGCCACCACCACCACTACACCACGTCCCCAGTCATTGCTGGGTTGAATCTGCAGGTTGAAGTGGGCGGGCGGGATGATTCACTGGCTATGTGCTTGCTTACGACAGCCACCACCTTGTGGACCGTGTATACGTTGCTATATATGTGAATGTGTATAATATACGGTGCTATCGTCTTCATTACGGTGTGCCCCGCACATGGGAGAAGTGACGGGTGGTAGCAGTCTGTAAGCACAGAGTCCTCACAAGTAGCCTTCAGACTTGTAAAAGCACGGCATTAACAGTGGTTGTAGTAGTGGTATTACTAGTATCACTAGTAGTATATAGTTACAAGGAAGGAAACATGTGTTGTTGTCGTTTTTCTTCATTAATTGAGCAGCTGGCACAGAGGAGCTTGGTAGTTCGTTGTTAGTAGTCGGCGAAAATGAGCCGCTGCCCTGTAGAAGGAAGGAGTTTGGGTCCTCCTCACACATGACTGGGGGGACCGTCTGGATTGGGCGAATAAGCGAACATTACAGCATGTTTAATTGGGACAGAGTGTTTGTTAACAAGTGGGATTTGCACGGGATCGTAAATCGGACAGTGTAATTTTATCTGGATGCGTGCGTGCATATTTGTGAGTGGGGGAGTGTGCCTGGTTGCTTCTCGTGTGTGGTGTGTACTTTGCCACTGCGGGAAAGTTGTTCGCTCCGCCCTCGTTTCCAGCATGTGTTTCCGATCGCGATCTGTGAATTGTTTTGAGCAGTCGTTGTTGTCGTTGTTGTTGTGTTTGTAGGTGATTACTCTGTACTTGTGATACCCTTGTATTTGTAGCTCTGCTGTATCTCAATCGTGTTGTACTTTACCGGTGGGGGAGTAGCCAGTGGCTCTGTGCGGGAGGAAATGGGGAGTTAATATTTGTGGAGAATCAGTCGTCCTTTGGATCTCACCCGAGATTTTGTAATATCTAATTGACCCTGTGAGTGCCAGGAAAGATGGGAATTGCGTGAAGGTAGTCCCTTACATGGTCACTCTCTCAGACTTACCGATGCGATGTGGTGATAGGTGAGGTGTGAGGAAATATAGGGAAAAACACGGTGACTGCAGTGGATGAACTGATCAATGTGGTAGATTTGGTTGGGATTATGAGTTGGTGAAGGACGTGTGTTGGTGAGGATGATTTTTCGGGATTTTGGGCACACTGTTTTGCTGGTGCTGGCAGTGGTGAAGCTGCTACTGCTGAGTGAGTTTGAATATGTGCCGTCGTTGCATACTGTGACCGGAAGGAGCTATATTTGAACGCGCTGCTGCTGCTGCTGCTGCTCCCGCTACTGCTGGTGGTGATGACATAGTTATACAGTAGTGATGATTCTGCTGAGCTACAATGAAAGTGAATGTGATGATGACGAGGATAACTTTAAAAGAAATTCACGAATGTTTATGTGTGTGCGTTTGTAGTTCAGTAAAAAGGGTGGCGGATCGTGCGGCGGCATTATATGATGATGGGCGGCTTCCTGCGTATATGCTCTGCTGTCTCTCTGTAGTGTGTGTTCTGTGGCTGTGCGGAGTGTGGCGGCAGTGTTTATAAGTGGGGAATGAGTGGTGGTGGTGGTGGTGGTGATAGTAGTGGGATGAATTGAAAATCATCGGATGTTGGTGTTGTTGTTGTTGTTGTTGTGTGTTTGTCATGAATATTACTCTTTTACATATCCAACATATACATATAATAATAATAATATGAACAGTTGAAATAATGGCCGAAATGGACCGCTGGCGTAGAGCTGCTCGTAAGGTCTTGAGGTCTTTGGAAACATCGAAAAATTCAGGTGGAGGAGGTGGTGGTGTTGGTGGTGGTGGTGGTTGTGGTGGCAGTGAAGGTAGGTACTCTCTCTCTCACAACGCTATATATATTTTTTCTCACACCCTCTTTTTGCCTTGTATGTGTAATGTATAATATTTTTTGGGAACAAAATCATTTCTTTCTCCATGAATTGTGAGATGATTCCTGATTTGAATCTTTTTCCGGTACTGCCATTATCATAATAATGTGATCTGATTTATTTTGCTCCCCTTGATTTTTGACTCTTTCTCTCTCTCTCTCTCTCTCTCGCTGTATGTATATTTTTTCAACAGTATTCTCACTGCATTCAGTCGCGCATTCCGCTCCATGCATCATATAATATACAACAGGGCGCATTGTGTGTGCAATGTCCAGCCGTTCTCACCGTCTTTTTCCCGTGCGTCATCATCATGAGCTCCAGTGGATTTTTATACGAATAATTTCCTTCAGTGCTGTGGAACTTCCCTCTGCGAGTTTCAGCGTCCATTTTCTCTATTGTTTGTGTGCTTTTGCTTCTTGCTGTGCTGCCTTTCCCGCTCCTGCTGAGCGATTTTGTCCCTTTGAATCCGAACACATCCGAATCCGAGTGCTTCCGTCGACCAGTTCACTTTGTACTATTCCATTCATATGCAGTGAAGCCCAGTATGTTGAAAGAACTCCATATTTTTCATGTGAGTGAATGGCAAATTACTGCTAAAGTTGAGGTCAGGCTTGATGGATCATTTGATTGGGCTAGTTTGAGGACGGATCATATTATGGCAAACATATGTCCAGATCTGATTGTAAAAATTGTTGGCTTAAATGATGACGGAAGTGGAGGGGGTTCTCCAGTCACTATGGGAGTAGTGACACATGAGTCATTCCTCCTGTGTGCATATCCGGTGGGGGAACCCTGGAAAAAATAGTTTTGACGAAGGTGGTGGGGGACTATGGAACTCTGCCAGATTTGGATGGGGTGTGGGAAGAAATGCGGATTTTTGAGGGAAATATTTCGTAGTTTAAAAATCATGGGGTAGCGGAGGATTTACGGAATCTGTGCTTTGGACGAGAATATATACGTCGTCCGTCAGATTCGTCCGGGAAAGAGGGTGTGGGAATGATGATGGAGAAGAAGAAGAAGAATATAGTAGATGCAGTATAGCGCCTGCGCCGCGGAGGAAATGAGATATTGAACTCTGGTTCTCGGGGCAGCAGCCTTCGTAGTTTTTCCGCCGTCCCCTCGCGGATCTACCGAATAGAAAAGAATGATAGGTTATGACCTGAACGAGAGAAACCTTGTGTGGGACGCTCCCCCTACCGCACCCCTCCAATGCTCTCTTTGTTGCCCCACTGCGCCAGTTTAAGATCCTATAGTTTCACTATCGCACGGAGATCAAGTTTGCAACTATGAGATAGATATTTAGCCCCTGCATTTATCTCTCCTGCTCAATTCCATAACTATGGAGGAGGCTCCTCTCATGAGCATTTTGGCCTGGTTGGATCAGCGATGGATTTACTTTTTCGTGAGGTTTTTGTGACAACTAACTGGGGCGGGAGGGGAGGAAAATTTCTTAGGAGTATACATTTTTAGATTTGTCATGGGGCCGGAAGAATGGGGACCGGGATGGTAAGGACAATGTATAGGGAGTAGGGACATCCTCCAAAGAGTATGTCTGGGGAAATGGACTCGGGCCTCGAGGATGCCATATCCGGCTTTAACCTGTTTGTTGAATAATAGTGGGGATTAAGGCAGGGAAGTTCCGTGTTGATTTTTCGGGAGTGATGTGGTGACTTTGGAGAGGTGGGCGCAGTGCGGCCGTCATCGTCATCATCATCACCGACACAGTACAATCTGACTGAGGCTCCTTACATATGGAAATCCTTCGGTTTACTGCCTGCGCGCGCCATCGATCCTTCTTCCTAATTTGAAGAGCATACGTAATGTTATGAGGAAGGAAGTGTGGGTTCTTTCATGTTCGTTCACGTGTATATACCTATGTTGGCACGCCGTTGCTATGAAGATTTTGGGGGAGAAGAAGAGTGTGTGTGTTCTCATCAACGTCTCGGCCGGCTCACACCCACTCGCCCATATTTCCCCTTTCGGACCGGTCAGTGATGGTAGGCAGGTAGGTACCGGGGGGGAGGGTAGGGTATGTTGATTACTTTTTCCAGGTGAAGTCCATGCCATCACATTTATGGAAATTTGTATGCATGTGTGCGTGTGTGTATGTGTGTGTGTGTGTGTTTGTGCAAATGGAGCTCCTAATGTTGGGATGTGGAGGCGGCTCTCTCTGAGTGAATCATTTTATGTTTACTCTGAAGGGGGTGGGGGCAGGGGTCCTATTTGCATTATGACAGGAGTTTGATTAGGCCCCAGGCCTGCCTGGGGCTGCGAAAATCCATTGGCCTGCCACTGCCGCGGCATGGCATGTATGCGAGGAGGCTAATGCAGCATAGCCGGTGGTAGATGAGGAATGGTCAGTGTCACAATGTGACTCCGTGTGTGGACATATGCTTACTTGCGCAGTTGCCCCCTTCCAAGCGGATCCTTGTGCCTATTGTCAGGCTCATGGTCACCTCACCAACGTTTTCCCGTTGACCAAGAGAAGGTGATGGGCTGGTGGGGGCCTGACTGACTGAAAGGGAATGAGTGAGTGAGTGAGCGGCTTGGATGGTCGACCTATTATTATTATTGTTATTATTACTACTGCTACTGCTATTACTACTACCACTACTACTACTATGTGCGGCTCTGCTTTAGTTTTGGACTTGCGCACATATGACTTATGAAGGCTCACAGGTAAGTGCATTCCTTTGTATCCGCGAGGAGTCAATCTGGCTGGATAGGTTTCAGACAAAGGCGTAGTTGTCGTGACATGTGGTGATGGTGATGATGATGATGATGATGGTGGTGGTGCTGATGGTGGACATGGTAGAATGGTAATAATTGAAAGCGAGCGTTTGACTTGGCAGAAGCCTTGTACTTCCTACGATGGCTATAAAAGCGTTTCAGGAGGCCCTTCTGTGAGCCAGAGGTGAAGCAGAGAAGTGATCAATGACGCATGAATAAGTTGGCAGTGAGAGGGATTGGGATGATAATGCCTGTTTGTGTGTGTGTGTGTATGTCTGTGTGTGAAAAGTGTGCTTCTAGAGTTCGGATCGCAGCTCACACTCCTAATACTATTTACTACTGTTTAGCGCGGTACAAAGTCTAAACTTCTCCTCCATTCTGAATGGGAATGGCTATCGATATGACACTATTTTTGCTCTACTTTTAATTGGGGTTCCGGGTATATAGTGAGTGCAGTATAGCTTGACTGGCCCAGTCGAAGTAGATTTCGCACAGATTATACAGCTTGTTCCCGCACTCATCGGCACACGAGGTCTCAGTTTTTGTTTCTTATCGTTCCTTCCTTCCCCGATCATCATCATCATCATCATCATCAGGAGACTCTTGCCAGTTTTAATAAAGTTTGGGACTAATTCATTGCATTGGAGTTGAGAGGGAGCAGGGAAGTGTGAGAAAAGGAATCAAGGATTAATTTGACCCCAGTCAGTCAGTCAGTGGGCTCCGCTTCCCTCCTGCACACATATGTACTCCCGAATAGTTGGATGGGACGGGAAGGTAGAGGATTTTTGGCACATGAATTGGCACTCTGTCGCCTGTGAGCGGGAGTCACTGCGTATGCATATGAGTGTGTTTGAGGGGAGGAGAATGCGCATTAGGAGTAAACTACTAGTTATCATTGTCGTTTGGAAATTGTTGTTTGCTTGTGTGGATGCGTATGTGTGCGCACTCCCCCGGTTTACGTTATAATTATAGCCTCGTGCCCAGAGGAATGTTTATACACACTTGGTGGGGGAAAAGTTGGGTTTTAATATGGGAGAAGGAAGGAAATATACCTGGTTCACTAGTAGCAGTGGTGGTAGTAGTAGTAGTTGTAGTATTAATGCTGATGGCGCATATAGTAGTGAAATTAGGAGGCGGAAGAAAAAATATATGCGGAAAATAAGTAGGACTTGGAAAGCTCTAGCTTGTTCCATATCAACTTGATGGCGTGGAAGTCGTGTGTGTAGCGGGGTGTGGGTTTGACAGTACTTTAGAGCATCGTCAAACTAGGTTTATCATCATCACGAGCATACCCGTCGTCCCTGCTTTGTTTCAGTGAGGAGAGTCCAAGGGCTCCACAGAGATAGGCAGACGAGGGAAATGTCAGTGGAAGGAATCACGTAGTAGTACACCCATGCATGATACGTGACCGGGAAGCTGGTTGTTATATGTACTATTGAACGTTTGGAAATCCAATCATTTGTCACATTATTAAAGAGTCATTCATCTGGCAAACCTCTGGTTTTGCAAATCTTATCGTTCCTCCTGCGCTGGTGTGGAAATAATTATCACGTACTTGGCATGAGGAAAATGCTATGTAGGAGTGGCTTTAAACTGGCTGACTGAGTGTAGCTTGTGTGTATATGTGTGTGTGTGTGTAAATGTGTTGCCGAACAGAGGAGCCTACTGGTGTGGGGTGCATAGGGGAAGGGCATGGGAACACGTATGGGAGCAGTAAAAGCTGGCTAGTTGGGCATTATCTCGGCAAAGGGGGACAGATAGAATGAGCGTTAACAAGCTATTACACGTCCTCCTTGTCAAAATCCGAACGAACGGTTTGTCGATATGGACAGAAGTTGACCGAGTCGATTGAGGGTAGCATGTGATTATTAAAAACGGGCCAGATAGATTATGTATTGGATGCATTCATCATGATGACTTATGGAGGTTTCAGCTTGTGCAAGCCATGTGTGGCCAGCACAAGCACATTCTTTTTTCGCACTTACTTAATTGCGTGTGCCTGTGTGTCATGTGTGTGGTGGGACGTGAGACGCTTTAAGGATATATCGAGTTGAAAGTGGGAGGACGTGTGTTGTATGGGATGTGTATTTGTGTGTCTGTGTGTTTGTGTGTGTGTGTGCATGAGTGCGTGTGCCAGCTTGCTTGCGTGTGAAGGTTGTGGGCCAAGGAAGGGGGGAAGAACAACAGCAGTCAGTGATGTTCACAGAGTCGTAGGATATGAGCAGAAGCAGTAATAGTATAGTGAGTAGTAGTATTAGTGTGGCAGTGTTGAAGGGATCATCACATTAGTTTCCTTAGTGATTTGATAACGCCTGTGAAATTGAGCTGATACGGTGAGATTAGGGTTACTTCGCGCTCTAACAGGCAGCATAGAGTTGGGATTGGGAAGCGAGAAACCCGGGCTAAATGGGCTGGGTTGACAAACATGAGTTGTTGTTGCTTTTGTTGTTATTGGTAAATGGTGTGCAGTCATTTGGACCAAAGATAGTGAGAGGATTTTTGGAATTGTACGGCTGCTAGTAGTAGTAGTGGTAGCGTCAATAGTGCACTACTGTTGCGTACATCGGATGGGATATGTGCGCGCCTCTGCAGTAGTAGTAGTACTGTAGTTGTGTGCGTGCTGGGATAAGTTTCCTGATCGGGAATGGAAGGATAAGGTTGTGGTGGTGTACTGGCTGCGGCGCGGGGTTTGTTGGGAGGACAAAATTGTAAACAAGATGATGACGATGACGTGTACAGCTTGGACGCCGAGGTCATGTTCAGTTAGTCAGAGAGAGACAGACTTCCAGAGTGATGCCCATACATTTACACATGTGGTCTCTCCCTGCTCACTTGTTTTTTATCAGTGTTCCTGATTGATTTACTACGGAGAGAGACTCGGGAGGACTGTGAGGATCTTTTCCCAACCGGCTATTTCTAGTTCCTAGCTTCTTCGGAAGTATGTGAGTACGGAGGGTGCGATTTGTGTGTGTGTGTGTGTGTGTGCATTTCGTTGTGGTAACGGACTGTGTATGTGATTTGGCTGGTGATCTACTACTACTACTACTACTACTACGCTGTTCTGATCGTGGTCGACGCACTAGTAGTGGTAGTAGTTGTAGCAGTGTTGGTGGGATCCATCTTTTTGTATACATGTGAATAAAATCCCCTAATATCCCAAGTGTTGATGGATAGTTAACTGAGACGCTGTCAGTCATCTGCAGAAATAACTCTTACCGCTGTGGTGTACAGTGTATGGTTGGTTGTGGTGTTGGTTGAAAACTGCGTATCGGCCATCTCTATCTCTTTCTCTGAGTGAGTTTGCCGGTGTTCCGTCGTGGATTTCTGCTGGTGACTGCGGATGTGCAGGAGAGCTGGAGCTGAGTGTTGAAAATCCTCCGCTGCCACAGCTATTGTTGTTTATTATTATTAGGTACACATACTACCCGCTCCCGCTGCTGGTCAGTGGACATGAAATTCTCAAGTGCGACCACATCCTTCGTCATGTTCCCATCGTCCTCCTTTAGAGACCTCAATCTCAGCCTCATCTTCCGCCGTAGCAAAAGCACGACTGCTATCCATAAAGATGGTATATCATAATTTACGGGTATTCTGTATTAAAAGTTCCACTCACCCCCCCCCCTCCCCGCCCACCGTTTGCTTTCCCTGTTTATAGGCTTGAAGGAAAAATCCGGAGTATTGAATGCCTGCGTTTGTATGTGTGTGTGTGTGTGTGTGTGCGTTTGTATATGTGTACAATTGAGTGGGATATTCATGTCCAAACGGAACATGTGTCACTCACTCAAGTATGTTTTTACAATGAGGATTTCTATGCGTCACTCTACCAAAATAGTAATGATTAAACCTATAATGCGGAATTGGAGGAACATCCTACACGTAGCAGGGATGTCGCAGCTTTATCCCACCGTCTCTTCATCTCTGTAACCTCCCCCCCAGCCCTCCCTCGCTCCTTCTTTTGAATTGGCTGTGCATAGGTGGTTATGTAGTAACACATACACACTCCACAATGGCGAAAAGACCGTTTGGTGGTGGTGGTGGTAATGATGATGACGACGATGATTGTTATGATGATAAAAATGTTCCTCATTTGAGATTTTAATGTTTTCCCGACTCCCAATAGTACCCCTCTGTCAATACCTATCTCAGTGCTACTGTCGGACAAGTTGTGCTCCTGTACGGGGAAAATCTAAAATGTAACTCTGTTTTTTTTCTCTGAATTTGCAGACAGTGGAAGTAGCGAGGGGAATAACGCTGGAACCGTCACTAGCAGCTCTCCTGTGTCCAAACGACGCGTATTCAGTGGGTGAGTATGATCAATGTATTGTGATTATTATATCTTATCGTGAGAGCATCCTCCATCACATGGTGTTAAAGCCCGTGGTAGTAGTAGTCGTGTTACCTTGACAAAATGAAGCTACTTTTGCATGTTGTTATGCTCATTGTGGTGCGTGTTTTATGGGGATGTAAGTTGCGTGCGTGAGAGCGTGTTTGGTGTGTTAGCACATACACATACATGTGTGTAGTTTAGGGTTCAACGAGCAATATTTCCAGTTGCATAATACATTATGACTATTGCCGCCACTGTGGAAATTTGAGTCCGTGATGTTGCAAACTACTCCTGCTCTACCCGCCGTTCCCCACCGCTTCCTCCACCGATGATGGAGCGAGTATTCCTTAAAATAAGGACGCGTGCCAAGAGGGAGGATGGGAGTAATTACTGCCGTATCGGCGGAAAAAGTGGCACAACTGCATTTCCTTTTCCCAGAAGAAGGAGAAGAAAGTGATGTTTTGGACCATGTGTGTATGTGTGCTTCTTTCCCGTGTCCTCCTCTACCCTGAATAGCCTGAAACCTAACTGGGTTGAACATGTGTGTGTGTGTGTGTATGTGTGTGTCTGTTTACCTGGATTTCGGGATAGGCTTTGAAGAATTACTACTGCTATGTGTAATGGTAATGGTAATTCCCATACTATCCCACGTACACCCCATAAGTAGTATTCATGCCCAATTTTTACACCTGGTTTGACTTCCGTGGTGGAATGTTCTGGAAGTGAGGATGGGTAGGGGGGAAGTTTAGTATCATAATTGCATACCTCCGTGGTGGTTGGCATCATGTCTATATCTTTATCTCACTCTCTCTTCGGCTGCATTGAAGTCCAAAGAGTACGGCGGAGGAGGAGGATGAAATGGCCAAACGGGCAGTCTTGAGAGTCAAAGTCTCAAAGTCAGGAATTGGTACACTCCAGTTCCTTCTTTGAAAAGTTTGAAATCCGTTCAGTTTTCCGAGTGCTCAAAGGAAGAGGGAATAAAAAGGAGTGAGAACAAGAGAGGGAGAGACAGAGAGAGAGAGAGAGAGAGAGAGAAGAGGGAGATGCTCTGAGAGTTGTAATTACGGAATTACGTCCAGCACTTGGAGGTTGTTGCCAAAGGAACACGTCCCTAGTTGTTAAGTTTGTTAAGTTGGAGGTCCAGGGGTTCGCATTGAACGGATTTATGTATGCTTCTAAATCTTTTACGAGCTCATTAACCTGGTTTGCACCCCGTGACGTCAGCTTGTGTTTAGTTTTTCTTCACTCTCATAGTCGTCACTCGTTCGTGCAAACGAGATGGTACGGCAGGGTTAGTGAGTGTGTGTGTGTGTGTGTGTGTGTGTGTGCGTCCATCTGTATTCCGCTTTTAAATGGATGGGCTTCCACGTGCTGAGCGGCTTATTACGTGCACAGACGGTAGGAATAATAATAATAATGATCTTGATGATGATTGTGGAAGGAGTAAATTAATGTTTTTTCCCTCTGGAATCCTATAGAAAATGGCTGCCTCCACCGCTGAGAAAATTAAGTCAAGGCAAGTTGAATGCAAGCGATGGAGGGGGGAAACCAGTACCTGTTTTGAAAAAGACCAGCTCCGATAAGAAGCTGAAGGTAAGTTGAAGAGTGGAGATAGAATTTAATATTTGAATTAAGTCAACTCGCTGCATTTGTCCCGCCTATATGATGCCCTGTGTGAGTATGCGAACAAGGAGAAGAAGAAAACGAAAATTGCCATTATGCTGTATATGTATGGTCGTTTCTGGAAGATTTCCTGCGCACAATAGCACGAGAGAGAGAGAGAAATATCATACCTTATTCACGTGTACTTCAACTCAATGGTTTTACATTACGTATAGGACGCGACGGTAGGAGCCTTGCTCTTGCCGTGGCATATAACTGCACCCTCCTGCAATTCCCTTTGATCATGCATGAATTTTGGTCATAGATTTGAATGGGAGGGTCTACTGTAGGGGTTTTTCTAAAATTTACAAAATATATGGCATAACTTGCTGATTGCTCCATTGTCCATGAATCATATGGCTGGTGACGTTAGAAGGAGAGTATGGAAGGGATTCAGATTGATGGGATGGAGGGATTCAGAGTCATTAACATGTGTGTGTGTGTGCGTGTGTGCATGTGGATTGAGGCTATGGGAAAGGTGGGGGAGGGGTGCTGGTTGCTCATTTTTTCAACTTGAAGCTCCGTTCGTGCATGAGTTGGTTCTTGTTGTCATGAACGTATGCAATAAGTGAGGTGGAAAAAAACAACGAAAAATGCTCTTTGGAAACTGAACATGTAGTTGATACTTGATTAGTTGGTCGGGCGCGGTGGTAGTGGTGAATGTGTGTTTGTGTGTGAGGATTTCGGTCCTTATTTGGACCTGGAGTGTCATAATCTTAGGGTTTGATATCCCATTCTCGTTGACATTGAATGTATGTAGCTTGTTAGGAGGGACTTTGTTGGTTAAATAGAGGAGACGTAATACTAGGTAAGTGCATATGTAGTACCATAGTGTCTCGGCTCTGCCAGGGCCGAATGGGTGTTGCATATATTTTTACGTGTCTATTTAGGAAGGAGGGATGTAAGGTTAATAAAATCTAGTTATGGGGACTTGTCTCCTCCGTTTCTTTCGCCGCAAATGATACACTTGTGCCAGCCAGCAGTAGTTGAATCCTTTCTGTTCCACACACACACACACAGAAATGGTTCTGGGTCCGGCCCTTGAAGGCCATGAGAGAAGCCGAGCCTCTACGGTTCGACGTTTTTCTTCGTGCGACTTGAGAAGGAGATGGTCGTCAGAGTGAGGCGAATGAGGAATTCACTCATTTGCTCCTGCGCTTCTCTCCAACATGAGCTATCTGCAACTCCATAGCAACCATGGGGAGGATTATCCGTTCCTTCCCTCCGTTTCACTGGAGTGATGATTTAAACTTTGACCGTTATTAATGTCTCCATTTTTTATTGTTTGCATTTGTTTAGTTTGAGATTGTGTGCGTATGTGTCTGTGTATGTGTGATGTGGGAGACCTGCGTTTTCTGTGAGTAGGCTCGCATTCTCATATCGTCGGCTAAACTGGATAGCAGGCTAAAAGGACAAATGTATGATTTTTTGCAGCTGGAAACTCGGGAACATCACATTTGGTTTGAATAAAATCAATCATAGCCACAATCAAAATTCCATTCCATGAACTGCATGGAAACACCGAGAGCAAGGACATATGGCTTGTTAATGGACCTTTTGTATTTGTGAAGAATGATTTTGAACACGCCGTACATTAAAAATTACAATAACGCTCATACTTCCCGCTATTCCCATTAAGCATCGTGGAGAATGTAGATTTTGTCTGTGGAAATGTTTAGTTAAAAGTTGAGATTTTGAGTTTAGAAATCTGGGCCGTTGGTCTTGTGCACAGGCACAGTTGATTTGGACTTGAGGAATTTTGACAGTTTGTTCATACTTGAATTCTAGTTTAGAAATTCGTACAATTTTCTCCTGATTGATTTGGAATTTGAGAGTGTCAACAGCAAAAATCAACTGTCTGCCATTCCAGTGTAGTCCTCGATATGTTGTGAGGGGCGGGTAAGTGGGTGCTCTGAAGGGGACTCTGTCAATAGCTGTCATGGCTGAGCCCACGCTTTATTTTAGTCATCCCCATGTAGCTCCGTCAGTAGGAAAGTGCGTGCTGGTGCGAGTCCTTGGAATCGTCAACTTCCCTCTATGCTATGCATTCCGCGGTGAGCTTGGGTGAGGAAGGAAGGCTCGTGTAGGCGGATTTTACTTGCCTCGAGTAGTGGTGGATGTAGTTGGACGGGTGACAGGATGAGAGCCGGCGCGGGAGAAGCTATTTTTTTGTTGTTTTCCTCCATCGCCCCGCGGGTCGTTGTGATGTCATATATGTGTGAGGACTGTGATTATCCTGTGACTGTGCGAATGAGTCAGCCGCTGTCGCAGAGGATGATGGAGGACTATTATTTTGTGGAAAAGATGAGCGCTTTTAGAAACGAGAGGTAGAGAGAGAGAGAGAGAGAGGGCGAGAGTGCAAAAAGCAGTTAGCGCCGTTGAAGTTCTTGTTCATAGAGGAGAGGGTTGGACCCCGTTGTCATCGTCGTCGTATGAAGTAAATAAATGCTTAGTGCGGAAGATGTTGGTGGCACGGAGGGAATAGGTGAGTGCTCTTCTGAACTCGGAGGAATAGTAGGTGGAGGTGGAGGATGAGATGGTAGAGGAAGCTGTTAACCTTGTCATCCTTTCTCAAGTGTGTTGGTACCGCTGTACAGTAGTAGCAGTTGTTGTAGGAGTAGCCCAGGTTGTTCCTATTAGTTTTGGAATAGATCCTTCCTTCTCCGTGTGGCAGTGGTTTTCGTGGAGCATAGAGGGTGATACGGACTAACTGTCGGCTCTACATGTTTCTCCTCGTCTTCTGTAGGATTACAATGCGCGTCGCATCACGGCGCCCGTGGGCTTTGCGTATTTTTGGCCTGCTCCACACGGGAAGGGGCATACATACCTTAATAATAATTGTCAATGTCATCATTTCTGCCGTCGTGTCATTATTTCCAGGGAATGGCTCACGGGATGTGGAATTTGGGGTCTGTAGTCGTAGTAGTTAGCAAGTGAAGGGAAGTGATGTCTTTTTCGTCGTTGTCATCAACGAGTCAGTCGGTCTTATGCTAACATACACAACACTTTTTCCCTCTCAATATTTGTTCAGTATTATTATCTCTTGCGAAATTGGCTACCATACCAGCAGGGGGTTCCGTGTAAGTGACCTCATTGTGTCGGTGGCGGCGGCGGCAACGACGACGACAGGCCGAATGAAACTGACAAG
Organism: Pseudobourletiella spinata; assembly: GCA_009870155.1. Classification (NCBI taxonomy): domain Eukaryota; kingdom Metazoa; phylum Arthropoda; class Collembola; order Symphypleona; family Bourletiellidae; genus Pseudobourletiella; species Pseudobourletiella spinata. The sequence continues at coordinate 3,786 of WJFA01001353.1, read as the reverse complement.
GGGGGGATCCCACATGTCCCCCTTGCACAGAGTGCGGGGTTGTGCGGGTTTACGAGGTCATGTGGGAATATTAATTATGTCAAACTCCTAGGTGCGGAAATTCAGGTTTGCCTGAGTTACAGATCGTCAGAGTTTTCATCACTTCGAGGCCAAAGTGGGGATAGGTCTTCATTGAAAAATCCCATAAGGATTTTCCAGTTTTGAATTTCGAGCCATTTTTTAAAGGACCGCCTAAATCGCTTGTAATACTGTTGTGTACAGATAATATGCATCCGTATGGTCTACAAACTCAATATTTCGCAATTTCTGAAAATTTCACGACATTAGAAGGCCATAAGTATAATTTGAAATTTTCGTCCGCGACAGTACTATAGACCTTAATGGGAGCGTCCTCGAAATTCAAAACTGGAAAATCCTTATGGGATTTAGCACGGGATTTTTCAATGAAGACGTATCCCGGCCTTTGGTCGCGAGTAAAGTACCTCTTAAATCTACATAGTGTCCACTCTGTGCTAGGGGGACATGCGGGATCCCCCCTCATGAGTGTCGGTTGCCTTAGCATTAGTAGTGTGGTGATGGTTGTTAGTAGTCGTCAGAGAAGTATGACTAGCAGTATCTGGAACGGAAGCTACCTCCACGGTCACTAACTGTCAGTAGTTGGGTTTGTAATAACAGTTGAAATTTGCGTGCGGACTGGATGAGACTCATTGTGCAGATTGGCCCTCTGGAGCTCAGTTATAGTTCCTTCCTTTACAGAGGCTGGAAGGAAGGAGGGGGAGGTTCAGATATGTATGGTTGTTTCTATAGCAGTGGCGGGGGCCTGAGTGAGACTTGGATGCTGTGTGGGTGCATTTGCGGAGGTGACGAAGAAGTTTTCTCATTTTCCGTTCTTCCCAACTGCAAAAAACTAACGGGCATGCCGCTGACTGGAGTGAGTTGATACGATGGCTGCGGTTGGGCTTGATTTCAGATTAATAGGATCACCATGATGATTGGCAGTGGCTCTCTACTGCAGGGTTTTTGAAACACTTATTGCGGGGAGAAAGGGAATATTTTTGGGAGCTTTTTCCAAATATCCCAACAACAACAACAACTCAAAGATTCGAGAATGAGCTCATGTGATTATTGTGGGAAGGATGATTTCCTCATCACCATCATCATGATCGTCTTCCTCCCTTCCCGTGTGTATTCAAATGGTCATGCTGGCTTGACAATAGGCGTCACTGAGGCCCCACAGCTAATGTCAAAATGTGAGGTGAGCTCTCACAGAGATCACCATCACCGTCATCATGAATATCAGACCTGCTATTATTACCATTGTCGTTCCTTTTCTTGGATTTGGAATGAGGGGTCCGTGCCGACTCATTCCCTTTTAGATGAACAAAATCTTTTGTGGTTCGTGGGAATAAGTGTAGCGAATGGCGATTGAATTTTGCCTTGTTCGTTTGGAGATAGCTGGCTGTAGTTATGAAAATAATAATTATTATTATTGTGAGGACGTACTGCATAAATGTGATGAAACATGACTATTATTATTATTATTATTTTATTATTATTCTGCATTCAGCGTGCCATGAACCTTTCCATCGGGGCTACCGTGTTCCCCCATTTTGGAAATTGCACTGCGGATGATAGTGAGGCCCTGTGGGTTATGATGATGACATCATGACCTGAGGAGTTGTTACTCCGTACTGTACTGTGGTGGAGCATAGCATGAGAAGGGGATTGTGCTAGTTTATAGAGTGTATGGGGAGACCTAATAAGGTTGTACATGATTCCGTATTTGTAGTTGTTGGAGTATAGGTTAGTTATTAGCTCGTCCTCCCACCACGCATGTGAGCCGAGGCATTGATGGGTTGGGAGTGACGGTGATGGGGGAATCGTTTATGTGATGTGGATTGGTTATTATTATTATTATGGCGGAACATTCTGCATTCTGCCTCTGTGGTGGATGGATGCGTGCGAAGTGGGGCACACTTCTCAGTCATTACTTCTATTTGATGATAGTGTGTGTGCCCACGTGTGTGCATGTGTAGTAATGGAGGAGCCCGAGTGGATGTGGGAGTGAAAGTGATTTGCTATGAGCTATATCGGCTGCATGTAGCCTCTTCCTAAGACTTTTGGTAGTCGGGGCTGGCCTCACCATTTCTGTCGACCGGAAGTAGTCGTAGTCGTGCCTGCCTGTTGAGCTTATCCCTGTGGTGGTTGGATAAGCTTGTGATAGCCACTGAACATTTGCGTGTGTCATCGTATGGGCTCCCCTGAGAGTGAGTCATGTAGCGCACCCACACTGACACACACTGAGACACACGTCACGGTGTGATATGTCTTTCCGGTGTTCACATTTCTGGTTGAGCGGATCACTTATGATGGGACGATGATGATTTGAGGTATGCGTAATACAGGGTACTGGCAGAGTTGACTCCTGGTAAGAACCAATGGAAGATGGCCGCGCGGTCCGCTCAGAAGCACATAATCACCTTTGTTCTCACCTACTACTGCTGTTAGATTTAGCCCATGATCTCTCCCGGATGAACAAGAAGAAGCCCAAAATAATGAGTTTTTTTATTCGGAAAAGTAAGAAAGTGTCTGTTGTAAATGATTGACCCAGCCCAGACCCCTCTGTCTAACGGTTTCATATGTGGTGGTGGAAGGGTCTGGTGAGTGGCACTAGCAGCAGTGTATGGAGAGTCCATCCTGTGGATGGGAGATTGTAGGATGGGTAATTTAGGGAATTCTTGATACGGCTTGTGAGTTGAGATGCGAAGCCGGAAGCATACAGGCAACACACATACACACAAATCTATGTCTGCTCCGTACTCGGTACTCATTCGTCGTCATGTTTAGAGAACATGACTGTTAACACCTTCCCCTCCCGCCTAGCTTCTCCTGCCTGTCCATAGGATTTTGGCGGACATGATGGCGTGTAGGAGAGCCCGCGCGGAGGTTTCCCATGGCCTGGTGTTGATGATTCCGTGAGGGAGGATAACCCGGATTGAGCATATTGGTCGTCCTGTATATAGACTGAACTCTTGGGTGTAAAAGTTGGTTATTATTGTGCATGAGCTTACCAACAACAGCTTTCCCCAACGTGTTTCATGTGTCTCGTTGTAAAATCTGCGTGACACTTTATTTCATATGTTGGCATATGTCCACGGGGACGACGAGAAGATGCGGTCCTTGCCTCACTAGTTTCAGTCATAGGCTCTTCCTCGGAGCGAGCCAGGTTGTTGGTATTAGTTGGAGGGAGGAGTGTGTTTGTGTGGTTGTGTATTCTCGTGTGTGTGCGTGTGGTTGTATGTGCTATGTATGTACTTAATCCGAAAGTAGGCCCAGTTTGAGTCTGGTGTCTTGCTGTACAGCTCCTAGTCGTCGGGAATGACTTCTTATTTTAGCTTCTTTCGGAGCGAATCAACAAGACGAAGACGGCTTCGTACCGACATCCATGTGTCTACTGCAACTACTACTACTTGGGTTAGTGTGACTCGGATGTTTGAAGCCCACACCTTCCCGTGTCTTGCCTCCGTACGGGATTTGATTTTCCTTCCCGTCTAGTGGCTTCTGAATTTTTTTAATCAAGACTGGATTTTCTAAAAGCACTTCCGCGTGACTCCATGTCTTGCTCTGTATACACGGAGTAGACCACTATTGTTTGGTTGGTTTGACGGTGGTGGTGGTGGCGGCGGCGACGACGACGACCGTGCGGTTTCCTCGCATCATTTAAACCGGTGTGTTATTAGAGGGGCTGGTTTTAGTAGTGGTGGTGGCAATAGTGATGGTGGTGGT
>WJFA01001352.1:0-22121 GCA_009870155.1 Pseudobourletiella spinata | reverse complement strand
GGGGGGTTTTCGCCCAAAAAATGTATACGCAATATATGGACAGCCCCTAGCTGCCGTATCTCTCGGGCTGGCTGAAACCGTACTGGTTGGGTCGATCACCCACCGAACGCCTTGGCACTGACGGCCGCAGTTGTCCCATCAGCATCCGGTTCAGATGTACTTTCTCGGGTTGAAAAATACAATCAGGCATGGCTCCTGTAGTATTGGAATTGGGAAAAATCTGAGGTCACCTCTGACACTTAGAGGCTTTTAAAATTAGAGGTCAGACAAGTTGTGGGCTCTTGGGAGTTAATGCTTGCTCACTGCCATCATGGTTAGCTTTGGTGACATCGTCATATGAGGTCGCTTGGGTTTTCCTGGCATGGAGTGAGCATCCACCCCTGGGAATGCGTGACGGGAGGTGATGGCTAATTCTGAAGGTGTGTAAGTGTTGGAGGGATGAGGTCCTCGATTTGAGGGGTGGTCTCTAATATTCTTATAGGCTTGAGAATTTGGTGATGAAAAAAAACAAACACTTCTGCAATCTTTCCTATCAACTTATATTGATGGCTTTGCTGAAGGTCCTTCTTGGGAGATAGAGGCTTGACCGGTGTATCCTAGCCAAGGGTAAACGGTACAGTTTAGGGTGCGACACTTTTGCTGTCGCAAACATGGGAAGGAATTTCATTTCGAACCCAGACTTCTACCGGTTAGAATGTATCAAAACTCCATCTCCAATGATGGTTCCCCTCCGCGGGCCTCAAAAAAATTTTTTGTCATTTTTCCATGTGTGTTATTAAATATGTGAATGATGATGATGAATTTAATAACTCTACAATTACAATGTTATGATTATTGAGGATTATTGTTAAGTGTATCATGAAGACCTGTGTCAACTAAAAGTGCAGACTTATAAAGCGTTGTATTAGGTACAGAGCCAGCCACGTGGATACATGGGCAAAAACAGAAGATATGTGGGAAACTATAGACATTTTTAGTCTGTGTAGCACCATATCATCTGGAATTTTATATGAATAATTATTGCATATATGTAGAGAGAGAGAGATCAGGCCATTAGTTTATGTAATTTTAATGACTATATAGCGTGTTTTAGCCTTATATAAACATTATTAAAGGTCCTCAATATGCGTTTTCGTATTTTTTTTCTCGTAAAGCTTTATGTGCGAGCATGCATACATTCTCTTGTAGTATTAGCCTGAGAGCATGTCTTCACGTAGGAAACATAATATCCATACAACCAGGCTCGAAACACTTTATATGTTGTAGGAAAACTCAAAAGGGAAAGTGAAGGGGGCCTCCCGGCTACCTCCGAATTCACTATCACACACTGAGTGTAAACTATATTATATACATACATATATTTGGTGAGCATGGATTCGAGTTTGTCGCTGCATAATAATTGCTATAAAAATAGTCTATTCATCAAATCAAATATGAGAGTTCCCTGCCTGTGTTTATGAAAGGTGGTGGTGACAATGCTGATGATTGCTATAAACGATTATATTGATCGATATTAAATAATTGAACGGCGAATTACTTTCGGTATTTTTCAGTTGACAATAATAATACACACACGATTTGATTGAAGACAACATTGCTGATTCATGTGGAACTGAAAATAAAAGTACTTACTGCTAATAATGATGATGATGGTGGTTATTATTATATTGTAGGTAATACAAGCGAACAGATATAATCCGCTCTCGTCCTGGTTTAGTTTTGTAGGTTCTCTTCCTGTAATAATGATTATGGTAGTTAAAATGATGATGATAATAATAATAATAATAATGTGATCTATTGTTGTTTGTTGCTAACAAGTTTTACTATACTGTGATGAGACTTTTTACTAATTGGCAAGTCCTTGTATAACCCTCAGTCAGTGTCATTATATAGAAGCCATATAATAACACAATAATAATGCATACTGCTTGGGAAGTCCGTGTGTAGCATTATAATATTATTATCAGTAAGAGTTGACTGTATGGTGATTAATATGTCAACAGGCAGACAAAAATCTGACCAACTTGGTAAGCGATTATTATTAGTATTAATTGATTATTCATATACATGGTTGGACAATTTGGCTACAATTAATATAATAGCACTTTACCTTATGCCACCGCCGCGCATAACCCGCCGCCATCAGAATTCAGATTATGAAAGTAATACATATAATTATAATTGTAGAGTCTTATATAATTTCGTCTGGACTGCATTCGAAACTGGTGGTACCGGAGTAAAAAAGGAAACTATATATGATTATAATCATTATTACGACACACATATATGAATACATTTCAAGGGGAAACCTAATATGAAATATTCTGGCAGGAACAAATATGTGTAATTTATATGTAGCAGTCTATGAATTTTCGCATTACCCTATGTATAAATATATTATATACAGGCGTAGCCTTCATTACATTTGTAAGAGAAAGTTTACTCCTTAGGTACAAGAAAAGCTATGATTTAATTTACTGTCTCTATGTAAGACTGGGAAGTAGTAGACGATGACGGAAGGCAAGAGACAGAGAGAGAGAGAGAGAGGAGGATAAGAGAGCGACAGAGAGAAAGAGCCAACTGGCAAAGCATAATTATATTATACCTAGGGAAAATTTGGTAGACGTATGTCAAAGCACATAACATGGCTAACCCGGGAATTCCTGGGATCAACTGAAGCTATTCATTGTTGATGTATTGAAATTTTTGGGAAAACAATAGTAACTGTAACTGTGTTAAACTGGGCCACGTCGCCTGTATAGGTAACCTTTTTGTTCATGGATAATGTTTATGATGATGAACCTAACGTATGAGGATTCCCGATCGCTTCTAGACTATTGGGGGCACCATACGATGATGGCTACTTGATGAAGATGATGACGATGATGATAATAATAATATTATACGGTTGTAATTTGTAATACAAACTGAACTCATATATTACGATAGCAAAGTTATATACTATACGTGTAGTCCATCGGAAATTTTTTCGAATTTATATAAAAAGTCTTTGCCAGAACGTTTCTGAGTTGAACTATAGAATATCTGGTCGCAGAGAGAGAGAGAAAGACATTTGGGCCTTAACTTCGGTGTGAGTCATGTGAGGTCGTCTGTGCGGACAGTAACAGATGTACACACGGAATCAATTATAATCGATTGACCTCTCTCTATCTCTGAGCAAAGATTTAATTTGTACGATTCTTTTGAATATATAAACTTCTGGCCAAGCAGCACCGAGAGAGGGCAGAGATAATAGGAATTACGACGATGATGATAGTGATTGATGGACGTTTGATAGGGATATCCTTTTTCTGTGAATTTTTGACCGCCTCGGGAAGGATTGAAAATGTATGATGATTATTTGCAAAGTGCAGACATCACTTGTTAGTTTAGTAAATTTATCAGATCACTGTGGCTCATAGAAAAGGAAATATGTGTATGGAAGGCCTCTTTGCTAACCGCCGCCGCGCCGCCTGCATGTGTACATGTATACATACCTAAGCCTTTAAAATGATTTATACTATACACCCCAGGAAAAGTAAGGTAAGGATTCTAAAAGCACTAAAAGCGCAGCATTGTCAGATATGATGATTGCCCCCTTCCCCCACATGAGTAACTACGATCCAGTATAGTCATAAGGCAGGTTTATTCTCTAACGCACCCAGAAAAGGCTTCATCCAACAAAGAAATCTTGAGCTTCTGAATAAATGTACTAAACTTCTGACTCCGTGTGTGTAACACCAACCGGGATAATGTATCTAGGGGTTGGTGATGAGCGAGATAATTTGATGATGAGACGAAAGAGAATACAAAGAAAGAACGACAGAGAGATATGAATATAGTTTGTTCATCCTTCACGGCTGTCTGATACTGATCAGAGCGCGCGAGAGAGAAAAGGGATTACGGTCTGTGGACGAGAGAGGAAAGTGTGTGGGAAAACATGAAATCCTGACCGGGATGATGTCGTAATGATTCGATAAGAGTTAGGTTTGTAACAGCGGAAAAGAGGAAAAGGAGCTATAAAAAGGGTAACGTTTTATTATTATATTAGAATGATGAATTTTCCCTGTACGGGGAGAATTAAATCAGTACGAGATGCTACAGGGAGGAATACTGAGTACTCTATTAATATGCTTCGATACTATTATACCGTTTACAAGAGGTAAACTTGTAACTTTCGAATTTTATTTTTCTCAGTACATTCATTCGTTCACGTCGTTTTTTAGTTGCCATGCATACTTTGGCTTCAGCTATCGCTACATGTACGAGTTAGCATGGTTATGTAGTCATAACCGAATTTTTTGTTACTGCATTCAATTTCTTATTGTATTTTCTGACTTCAGCACACAACTTGACTGGGATAGAATTCGCCTGTTCAAACTCTAAAATACTTATTACCGGAGAAATGAATTCTGAACTAAGTAAGGATAACCAGTCATAATTGCGTTCACAAAATAATTGTAAGAGTTTAAGTACTCTGACTATTGGATTTATTTGCAAGTTAAAATATAACTTTAATCAAATGTAAAATTGTTTCTTGTAATTGGCTACTGTTTTGGTAAATAAAAGATTTCTGCTTCTTTAACAACTTTATTCATTGATGGAGGTTTACACTTATTCCGTATACGAATTCCAAACTAACTCACGGATTTATTCGCGTCTCTCACAACGGACACTATACATGTGTTCGCGGCTCACAGTATCGACACAATATGCAACGTACAAATGAACTCCCGAACTGTTAATAACGCACAAGTCGGTGACTGCGCAATGGAGAGGTCCTCGAATGAGACTACGAGAGGCTAAATATTAGGTGCGGAAGTTCAGGCTTGGCTGAGTTACACGCCCGCAAAGTTTTCGTCACTCAAGTACCAAAGGTGGGGGAGGGGGGTAAACCACGTAAAAATCCGATGTTAAATCCCATGAGAAAATCTCAGTTTTGGAATTACGAGTGTTTTTTATAATCTCTCAAAATTGCCTTTAAGTTGTTGTACGGCGGTAATATGCGCTCGGATGGTTAACAAATTCAATATTACAAGTTTTTATATATTTCATGGCGTTCCGAGTTGATAAGCATAATACCAGTTTTTTACCATTTCCATCACTATGCATGTTAATGATTATTTAGTCGAAATCCAAAACTCGGATGTTCTTAAGGAATTTAACATCGTATTCTTAAGGGAAGACGTATCTTCCCCCTTATGGTAGGGAGTGTCAAAACTTTGTGGGCTTGTAACTCAGCCAAACTATGAATTTCCGCGTCTAGGAATTCGGCAACCGTAAATTTCACTGGAGGACCGCTCGATTGAGCATAGTCACCGATCTATGCTTTAACAGCTGGGGGGGGGGGCTCAAGTTAGAGTCTGTCCATAAAGATGCTCTCCTTCACAAAACTGTAGACGCGGAAACTCAGTTTTGACGCCGCTAGAGTGTCACGAAGTTCTAGGATCAATCGATTCATAGGAAGATGTTGGAGAACTAACTTCTTCGATAGATTTAGTTACTTTCTGTTAGCAGTGATTGAAGCCATACTTTTTTTAATAGAAACCAATTTTGATGATATTGTCACAAAAACGGATTCGGAAAACAACTAATTATAAAAAATATTCCTAAATGCAGTACGGGAACGAAGTTCTCACTTAATAGTATTCGCGACGTCGTGAGTAGCCGTTCTGTGGCGTGTACAAATCGGAATACCGTTTTAACGAAATGTGAATGCCTCTGTTTGGGGTGAAATGTGACCGATTTCCATATGGTTAGATTAACCATTATGGTGGGCCATTACATGTGGTGTTTACATGGTACATCGTTGAAGCTCTGCCGAGAAAGTAAAAAAATGTTCCATTTAACCAGACCAGGTCCTAAGGAGATGCTTCTACAGATTAATTTTGTCCCTCTGAATCGTTCTGACTAAACAGAACGTGACAACGTGAACAGGTGACAACTGCTGAAGGTGTATTAACAGAAGGTGTTTGGAGGAAGCGTACTACCGAAGGTACTTTATGGGATAGGTGCATTAAAATGAGATGCTTCGGATTAATGGAAAAATTAGTCCGACTTGTCTAGAATACTGACTGGCTCTTTATTTTCATAATCACATACGCACATTTGGGGTGAACAATACTTGAATCTCTTGGGCAGTTAATGTTTTGAAACTCCGTAGAGTTCCACGTAGGATACCATATTTATTTACATACCTCGCAGCTAAAGTTATAACACAAAAAATCAAAAGGAGCATGTAATAACGCTATGCCTGCCGTAAGTTCAACAGATTTGTAATGGTGGGTACAATGAAGAAATGGCAAAATATGTTTGCCTAATAAACGACCATAATGGTATTCTCTAAACTTCTAAACATCAAAAAAGTAGATACAAAGCGCTTAGCACAAAGTGACAGTAGTACTAGTAAAAGTACACAACCATAAGTTCAGTATATAGAAAATATTTGAAGTTTTAATACAGAATGGTAACTCCTTGGTCCTGTGTCCTTGGCCTGGATCTCCCTGTTCGACTTGGATGGGGGCTCGGGCTTGGCAGGGGAGATCTGGAACCAGTCACCTCCGGTGATGTCTCACGGCTTGTAAATTCTTGTTCTAAGTCATAGTATATACAAGTTCATGAAGTTCGGTGTTCTAAGTTTGTCCTTCGTGTTGTGTTTTCCGAAGTGCGTTATAGGACCATAAAAAGTTTTGAGCAATCCTGACTAATATAATAACTTTGCAATCTTATGTGTTAGTGTTTTTAGGAGCAAGTCAATGAAACACCTTTTCGTCGTCGGCGTAGAACGGACAGTACTAGGAGTAGAATCGTCATTAGTATCAACACAAGTCCAACGAGAATCCATGTCGCACTTTTGTAAGCACCGGAACCACCTGTATAATACGGACACGTGAAAAATTATTAACTGTGGCGATCTAATTCATTTTCTCAGGCTAACCCTTGTCTTACCCTCACGATATTCTTGAGGGACGCTAAGGGAGTCACCGTATGGACCAAGCCCATTTCCAGAGTAGCCCAAAAAGTTCAACCGGGGTAAGAATTCGGTCCAAAACTGTGTCCTGTAAGGTTGATAACCTCGCGGTGTCACTCGACCATCACGGAGCCAAAAGTGGACGGGCTCATTGGAGGCAAACTTGGTCCACTGTGACCAGGAGTTGGAGCGGGACTCCGATGGGATACGAGTCATAATAAAGTTGGTCCAATATTCTTGGATTCGTGTGGACACACTTCGTTCTATTCCATTGAAATCGCGCCCGATTATCTCTTGGAAGACTGCTCGGCCAAAGAGGTAAAGTAAAATCGACCCGTGCCATGCTCCTGTTAGAAAAAAATATTTCTCTTCAACTCTAATTTCCCTTGAATCAAGAATCACTTAGGGTGGCAAATACCAACCAGTGGAGTTGATGTTACTGCTGTAAACATTTGGATCTGGTGTCTCTTGGTCGAACACGTACGCATAAACTGGATTCAAATGCTGAGAGAAGTACTGAGCCGTTTGAATATGTGGGGCGAGGAAGTTTGCTTCGGTGAAGAACTACAGTAATGGAAATAACATGTTCTTTCTGACGAAAAAATGAATTACATTTGTGAGAGCAACACTTACATCCAACATCTGATCCATTACCGCGGCCGTATCATTGGAGGCACCTGTGATGAATGCAAACTTGACCACTTCTTTCACGACCATCCAGTTCCTGTGCAACCGGGACCTCTCCAAGAGTTGTGGAATGAGCTCCGTTTCAAAATTATATTTTAGTTGCAATGAGGACATTCTATAGAGTTGTGGCTTTCTCTCTGCAAAATTAAAGTGGGTAAATAATTTTGTCAGCCGTTACTGCAATTCACCCGTGTGCCTTTGCCGTCCTCAGAGAAAATTATTAAGCTTGCTTAATCTCAAGTAACATAACAAAAATCGTTATGCTTTACTCGTATGAATTCCATAGAGAAACGATCCTTACTTATCATGAGCAGCCCATCTTTCGAAGATATTCCTGTGATGACAGGTATCTTAGGAAATTCTCCCCGCTCCATTGCCTCCCATGGAGATCTGGCTATGTACTGAACATCTTTCGGAAGGTAGCTGTCCACAACGGGGCCGAATACGTCGGTTCCGTTGTAAAAGTCGATTACACGGTAGTACGCTTGGGTTATGCGATTAGCATCTTGGTACCGCAGGCAGTTGATTATGGCATCTGTGTTGGTAGTGGCGCACCCCAATTCTTTCGCCAGTTGTAGAGATGCATCCTTCACACGGTAGCCCATTGCCCACGGGGCAAGTGATGATCCGGACATTAGAATCACAGATTGGAACCGCCCTAGCGTAGAAGTTAATTGTATTGTAAGCACAGAATTAATAGCTGTGCGCCAGCCCGCATTCACTGTTTCTGACAAAGAGGAATTCCCCTTATTCCGTGCCAACCCCCCGCCCCCAAGAATTTTTTTCGCAAAGGCACCCCTAAGGTCAGAGGAGAACTTGACATATTGTGGGGGGTGTCCAAAATTTTCCGGAGGACCTTTTTTTCTTGCTTCTCACTTTGAAGATTTGGGACACCTCCCCCTGAAATTTGGCCGGAAGACCCCCCCCCTCGAGAAAAATTGGGGTATTCCTCTTTATATATCTGCACATACCAGCAGCCCGTGGTGACGTCATGTGCATCATAGCAGATGCAGCTCCAGCCGAATGTCCCATCAGCGTGACCTTGCTTGGATCGCCTCCGAATTCCCTGATATTTTCATGTACCCATTCAATGGCCAAGTACTGATCAAGTAGCCCCATATTTCCTCCGGCTTTAGAGTCCTCCATTGAGAAGAATCCTGTACATAAAGCATTAGCTCTACATTTATTTAACAAAGAGTCGATTTCTAACGCAACCTAGAAATTGTTACAAATCTCTGCTAAGTAAAACCGTCTGGCTACAGTACAGACCGTAAAAGCTGAGATTTGACTCCACACATTCAGCATATCACCACGAGTCCCCATTTGTAATTAAAAAGTCTTACCAAATACTCCTAGACGATAATTAAAAGTGACTACGACGAGATCAAGGGCTGCAAGTTCGGCTCCACTGTAAACGGATGAATCGAAAAAGGTGTACAAGTCTCCACCGATGAATATGACGACCGGAAGAAGAGATCTTTGAACATTTGCGTACTGGAATTTGTTTTCACCATAACATTGTCAAATTTCTAAAAGATCCATACACCTAATCATCATCACTTAATTTTTAAGAACTAACTTGAGGTGTCCAAATGTTTAGGAAGAGACAATCTTCGGAAGTATGCCCTCTGGCAGTTGGCTGCAGACAATTGGGTCCGTATCGGCTAGCATCCATCGTGTTATTCCATCCATAGTGCCTCTCTGGTGGCTACATAGTTCAGCAAAGTCAGTTACTTCCACCTCTGACGTGTAATGATATTTCTCGAGGACATGACGGAAACCACTGCTCGTAGATACCATTTCAAATTCACGAAAGTAATTGCAGACTACCGTAATGAGAAATAAGGAATATTAGCAAAACCAAATATTCTACGAAGTGGTATAGAGGCCTCATTGTACTTGATATTCAACTGGTCAAAAACAGTGACTGTAGAGCTGTAAGTGGTAACGGATAGAATGAAACTGGTTTATTAAAGAGCGCACCATAAATCTGAGAGGGCCGACTGGTGCCTTGGCGTAAGGAATACCGAGGAACGAGTACGTGGTTGTTGAAGCGTCCCTCACCTGCAAGGTTAAAGAGATTTCTTGAGTGATACAAATCCAAGCGATATTTATCACAAATGATCATGTCAAGGCTATTGATCATCTATCTATAGTCTCAAAAGATGATGAGCTACATAAACTCCTCCACTCACCCCTTGGATGCTACCCAGGCCTCGGATGTTGATTATAATTGAACTGCCTTGACTAATACACACTAAAATTAATGGAAAGATACAGGATAAAAGCGGAAGGAAGTTCCGATTGCCTTCCCGGCACAGCATTTTCCAAATTGGAAACTCCATGACAGTACAATGTAAGGATATTGACTGGTTAACACGGCACCATAAAATACATCACAGCACGGTTACTATTATTATGATTGTTATTATAGTGTTTAAAAACTGAAACAGCCGCTAGCCCAAATACCCCTGTAATACTAGTGGCTACGGAATGCTTTTGTCCACCTTTTCACACACTATATAGCAATGCAGCGCCACCATGAAATTCCCAACTCATATCCAGCACGTTCTGACCCTTTAAATGTAAAGATATTGTCTCTTTGGTCAACGTTGCCACCAAAAAAGAAGTGGACACCAGAGGGTCTCTGTTTTCAGTTTGGGGTCTTTAACTATTATTATTTAGTGAGGGGCCGTGGTTCAGTGCCCATTCTTGACAGTAATTTATTCCGCCAAGAGGAAAGACGTAAGCTGGCCGCACTCTTGGTCCTCCTTATTCTTATGTGGATGAAAGTTGTTATCAGATCTGGTTTATAAATGTAACACGGCACGAAAACGCTGTTGAAAATACCCGCTTATACCTCAAACATCCAGTCGTACTGCTCCAATTTTCAACTAAAAAACTGACTACTTTAGCGATTACCAGAAATATTTCACCACTTTCACTTCACCAATATTTAGCGCCACTTAACGATTGAGTCCCATGAAAACAAATTCGTTCAAAACCACCGCAGCATGCGATACACTGCTTGATTAGCAGCAACATACGCTGTGAGCCGACACCAATATGCACCCCAGTATCGCAACTATTAACTCGCACTATAACGTTCACTCTGCTCTATCTTCCAAAATGGTGTCTCCCAGAGGGAAGCTTAACTTCTAGATTATTTAACACTTGTCGATTTTGACGTTACAGGTTGGCAGGGAAGAATATATTGGATGGAGACAGTAGCTTAGTGAAATAAACCTCTTTCTGTGTACTTTTCACGCAATTTATTTATTCAGACAACAGAATTACACCGCCCATACTCATTTGGCTCTTGCACAAAACTGACGATACTTGGTTCATCCGCCTGTGCAGTGCCGTCGCCGCGATTACCAACGATGCAAGAAGGGTCACACAGCCAGACAGAATACAGAAGCCCTTTGAAATTGAGAGGGAGTTAATTCCAGAAGATTCGTCTCACTCTGCTCGCACACACACACACCTTTGAGTCATATGAGGTCCAACTCGTTTGGTTGAAGGCATGTCTATGTGTGTTTTCAAAACTACCATCTAAATCGTAACATTCACGCAGCACACATTAATGTGTACGTGTGTGTGTGAGTAGCATTGTCGCAAGCCAAGCGTTCAGTTTATCACACAACATCAATGGTCAACCCTGCGATGCAAAAAGTTGGGGGGAAAATCCAAAAGCCGCGCAAAACAGACGGAAAAGTCAGAGTGCATGGTTAATTCCTATATTTAGTACTACTGACTAAAACGCCTAGGAGCACCGATGAAAATGTACGTATACCCCCTGCGTAAAACGTCATATTATGCCGAAATGGAATCATCAGAGCTTTGTTCAGCAGCGCTACTGTGATGCACAGACAATATGAATGGGGAGGACTGAATCCGTATTAAAATCAGTGTGAGCATCAGGCGTAACTTTGAGGTTATATAACACTTCTGCATTATGTCGGCAGCCTCATATGTAATCATATCGTTACGAGGTTGGGCCTCACTCACATATAAGCTTATCCTAAAAAAAGTATTTGGCTCTTCTATTCCCAGCATCTATCCTTACCTTTGTTGCTCCAACTCCCACAAACAAGCTGATCACTGTCAGGGTTCTGGTACTACGTGACTATGGGGGACTGTGTATAGTGATGACGGCTGCTGAAAAAGCATTATCGTACCCCACTGGGGGAATCGCATTGGAATTGTTTAGTGTATAGGAATAGGAGTCGTCAAGCAATTAAACCAACAGAATTACATTTCAATGGTACACAGAGTGAGCACCACCCGTTTCCGGTTTACGGACTCGCAGACTTATTGACATTCTTGTTAAGCACCACAAAAGCCGTTGTTACTGGCTCGACTGCACTGCACTAAATATTCTGTGCAGTGTACGTTCAATTATGGGGAAGGGCTTGCGGTTGACGAGAAACCGACAGGTAGTTTCTCCTGATACACACCCTCGTAGTCAATTAAAGTTTGTCGAAAAAGTTGCTAATATTTATGTAGCCCACAACCTCACCATCGTAATTATTAGTTTTGTTTATTCCATTTGTAATCTAAAAAACTTTGCCTTCAATTCAACAGATAGGATCAAACAGGTGTAAATCGATTGTCCCAGTCCCATATTCGCAGAGCTATACTTCAACTAAATCCCGACAAAACAACTCACGAGAACAGGGTGTGTACGACTTAAGGATTAATGCATGTACGAGGCGCTGGATATCCTATATCAATGATAGTAATAGTAAGTGCACCGATACAGGAGGCACACCTATATGCAAACTATAAATAAGCTATACTTTATTTTGACTCATAGGACGGAAACAATATGGAGCAGCCGTGCATGACCGAATTTATTGCTGCAAGTATAGTGGACATGGTATAGACCCGCTGTTCATGTCCAGGCATATGACAGCTTTTATGCGAGAAGCAGTACTATTAAAGAGACCTTCCGTTCGGCTTGATGACCCTCAATCCTATGTTTTGCTCACTCATCAAGTTCTCCACGGGCTTTTAGACTCCGTATGTCGACCTGGACATGATTCTCTCAGTCAGTCTCTCGTCATCATCGGTTGGAAAATTTTGGAGAATCCTCATGCGTGAACAACGCACGAATTCTGGAAAGTGAAGCAGGCGCACTTCCTTCATTTTTAACATCAAGGAGTTAGCCATCCACGGAAGGTGGACACGAGATCTTACTTGGGCGTCGGTTTTTGGTGCTCCATAATGTGAGCCGCTCTCATAACGATCCGCCTTTTTAGCATGGCACAAAATCCACAACGATAATGAATAATGTAACATATAGGGCCACTTCCTTGAACTATAACACATGTTGTTGTTGGTCCACTGCTTGCTCTGAATTCATGTCAGTACCGATTGTTAGTGTGGGTGCCGAGAATCAGTTAAGCGTAACTCCACGACGGGAAATGCATGAGAATGTAAACATCCGTCTTTGTTGTCATGCAAATTGTGCTACTTTCCACCCCAGTTGTGGCAGTCTAATGTGCCTTTGAAAATATATTTAGTTTGTGCTTCTACAGTATTACGTCCGATACAACTAGTTCGACTGACCCCTCGTGAAGTACATTGGCTCATCAGTTAATCTATGGGACTATAGATGATCTCCCCTCCCTTTATAATATAGTTTAGTCGTTCACAAACTCCACGTCAACTTTTTATTATTGTGAGAATGAAATGTTTCGTCCAGTACTCCATAATTATTAGATCAAATGAATGGCCATGGATGTCACCGGATGTGTCTTACAAATTACGCTGCGTTACATAGCATGTATATTCGAGGATCACTGCTCTGCTAGTCGATCCAATAACGGCAAACCACTGCTTTTCCGGCGTTCGTCGACACTCTCACATCTAGCGCTTCCTCAGTTAAGTTAACACTCTCATCGTTTGACACACCTTTACGCATTATTGGTTATTTCAGCACCATGCCGTGTTCAACAAATCAGAATGTATACTGGATGCTCTTATACATGGTCAGAAATAGAGGTCCATCCAAAGGTGGGACTTCCGCAAGTTTTAGTCTGTGTCCGTACAGAATAAACCCTGTAGGGAAATTCAAGGGCGTTACGGCATTGAAGTCTTCTCCGAATAATATTACTATGCATAGCATGTATTAAAATTGATGCATAGAATAATTTAAAGAAATTGGATTCAAAATAAGTGGAACCAATATCGTACGCATTCGTCCAAAATTTTCTGACGGCCAGTGTACTACTCATTTGCACTTACATCGATGTTGTTTGTGTGTGTGTGTATATATATGTGGTCACGCTCTGACGGATCAAATACGCTGTGGAAATTGACAACGCTGACTACCATGTGAGCGTGTTTTCCAAATACTGTGTAACTGCATGGAACGAATATCTAATAGATGAAAAACTGGCCGCAAAGGCAGGCATGAAATTCACTTATGCCCCCGAGACGATGGTCTCTATGTTGAAATTAAATGTATCACCTGGTTGGTATCCTTGATGTCTGCATAAATGTCACACTTTGTCGTAGCACCCTCTGAGAAAATTTTAGGACATTTAGATCCACCATAATCGATCCGACCGTACATAATTACTGACAGAACACTAATATTAGAAATTAAAAAAACGCACAGATTACTCACACTCGCTTTTCGTGACGTTGGCTTTGGCTCAGCTGTAGTTTGTAGCGCCGGCAGTTTTTTATGAGATCGCCAAGACTCATCCATTCTTAACCTTCACAACTTGTGTGCCAGGTGTGACACAAAAATTTACGTAAGATGGTTTGTGCCTTTGTGCACCAGGAAATCATGGATTTAATTGCTGTTAGACTCACTCAGTCAGAGGAAGACCCTCGCACGACTTCTGCTGTCTCATTTTCCTTTTGAGAGTCTACTGCACAACCATCCGCAAGGATTCCGCATCCTGTAAACGGTTGAGAATGACGTGGTCCAAGTTAAGTGCGCTCATCTTCATGTACTTGGACGACTCTTGCTACCATTGTTGTATCTTATGTGAGTATAATTGGTGTTTATCCCTGTATACTCTAAGTTATTGTTATCATTGCAGAGGTCGAGAGAACTGGGGATGGATAAAAACTATATGGGGACTCCTGCATTTACCAAGTGCTCATCTCACAGGTTATTAGCGTTCTTTGAGGGTGCAGCTCAAGAGCAGGTCCAAAAAGGAAACTAGACTAACTTGAAGTGTTCATCCGTCAAGTCAAGTCCTCGGCCACTTTCAATTTGATGAGTGGTGATAATATATTAAATCCGGGAGCAGCATAATTTGAATAAATGACATTCTTCTACGTCGTCTTCAAACCCCTCTCACAACGAGGTCACTAGCTTTTCAAAGTATAGCTGCTTGTAATTTATCGTTGCCGCACAGAAAGTGTCCTGAGGTGAAAAAAATGTCACAAGGGTGAAGTCTCGGTTATACCTCTCAGTATCATCGGTATGACGCAACATATTTTGCTTGAGAAGAAACTCCCAAGTCCCAACTCTTCTGAGAATGCCACAATGTTGTTTCATGTAATATGCCGAATTCGCACGGCCAAATCCTCCACATCTGACAGTAGATCTGCTCCACCCTTCTTAATTCTATGTCCAAAGGCAGGCACACGTACGCCTCAGTGCACTGGGTTTACTTGCATGAGAGTAAGAGTTTTTCGTTTTAAATCAGTTAAATCGTTAAATGCAGCGCAAGGGTGTGTGTACGTATGACTGGGCTGGTGACACTACAGAAGGAGGAATTTTTAAGCTGATAAAATAAATATAAATTAAGACTGCGATAAAGTTAAGGTGGTACGAGATGACATATTATACCAGGACATTACTCAGTTTACTACTATAGCAGGCTTTATTCGTTTCGCGTTCGCTTTCTAAATCCTAATGAAACGAAGTCACAGCGGCACGAAACTGCAGGCGGGATATCGATCTGATAAGATGGGTTTCAAACCTAAATGTCACTTTAATTTTCGCCCATTTAACAGTTAGGATAAGTCAACTGATTCTATAAATACGGATGGCTTTTAAAGACAAGCACGCCAAGCAACGACAAACACTACTTGAACGAAGCACAACCTCTTGGGGCTGCGCTCCTTGGAAATCGGAAATACGTTGCGCGGAACCTTGATGGCGTGGGAAGCGGAGATCCTCGCAATTATGAAGTATCCCTCTCCCTTGCCGATGATCCATCTAAAGACTGATACTGAAATGCGCATTTAATAATTAATATATCATCCCATTTGCGAATGGCGGTGTTCTTACAAGAGCTCATCAATTGCTCAAAGACTCTACCGGTTCAATGCCTTCAAAGCTCCAACGCTAAACTGTAGAGATGTGTAAAAGACTATTTGTTACGATATTTGAAATCAGATGATATCCCAGAAGGGATGAGAACGATGACATTCACGGTCTGACTGGAAAATTGTGAAAGCTTAGGAAGTAGGAAATTCGGAAGCATAGAAGCATCCAATTGTTAAATATAATAATTAAAACCTTTCTCGGTCAATTATTCCATTTCAGAAGTAGAATGAAATGAAACTTATTATTTTTTCGTGACCATTTATTCTTTGATTATTAAAATTTGGATATTATTAGTGGATATGCAAACACGTTAGGTGTTATTCAGGACGGAAACAGGAGATGAGAGACTGCCATTCATAAATTTGATATTACAAACAAGTTGACGTTGCAAACAACTACACTACACTAATTGGACAGTTACAAGTCAATCATTTCGTCCTCAGCTCTTGTAATGGACAATTTTGATCCTGCAGATCACTATTACTTTCCTCACGTTGCATAAATATTACGAGATAAGATCATGATTCATGCATAATATTTTTTATGAACTGCTCGTTGGACAAGCTCGAAGGGGCACAGGTAAAGGTACGGTGAGCAGGAGGGAAGCTTGATTTATAATTTGACTCAGCGCAACAAAAAATGTTGGAGACAAGAAGGGGCTGGGGTTAAGAAAGAAATGACTTCTAATTAACGAGAAATGTGAATCCTTGACCGTGTCCTCTCAGGCGGAGCCAAGCAGCAAAGACCTTACGCCTCGTTTTTCTACATGAAAAGTTAAGCTTTGGTACCTCGATAAAACAGTGCACCGCAGGCACCGCTATACCATAGCCACAATCAGCTCGACGATCGACTGGCTCTTCGCATTTACTTTCTACATCTGTGGACTGTCATGTCATGAGTTATAACGTTGATGCTGTTTGTGTGAGCGTGATGTTTCGGTTGGCGTATAAAGTTTTCCTGAACTTGAACAAGAATTACAACCAACACAGTACATCATCACTGCATAAAACGATCCCAAAATGATAATTTGATAGAAGAGGGAGAAATTTTTGAAACTATTTTGAGTTTCTGCTTTTGTCCTCGCTGATGAATGGTGTCGTAGTGGCGAGGTGCTACAACTTTAATTGCCAGATAAAAATACAATATTAACAAATTCAGAAATACTAAGCAAAGTCTAGAGAAAATAGTAAAAACCGCTTTGAGACTGATAAAAAACGCAGTTTCATGATCCCGCCTTGACGCTGAAAATTAGTATTTTTGTAAACTGCTTCACACAGTGGTCATGCTCCAACCTCAATATAATTTAAGAAACTAGATAGTGAGCTCAACTGGTGAACGGACAGTATTGTGTTTACGGTACAGCATTATTACTTCTCGTCTTTAACCGGTGGTGTCCGCTTATCAAGTTCTTCACTTTCTCCTGGGGGAGGGGGTAAGTTGGAGACTTTCGTTAGAGGAACTACGTTCACTCCTGATGGACCCGGCCCCTTCATATCCCATGCCTGCGATAAAAAATATGTTGTAAGTCATGCGAAAACTAAGCTAGTAGTAGTAGTGACCGGAGATATAATAAAATGTACCGAATCCATCCACTGTTGTTCTTCATAGTCAATGTGCTCCTCCGGATAATATTGGGGCGGGGGGTGGTTGAAAAAATCCGGTGGCCCCCGATACGGATCTGGAGGCGGAAACCTGCAGATCCATTAAAAAGTATTAGCTGCAGATGGGAAACTAATAAATTCAACCTTGGAATAATTTTGTGAACACATACGGGGGAGGAGGTACACTCATGTCAAATGGAGGTGGAGGTCCCATGGGAGGAGGTGGCATATCGAATGC
Organism: Pseudobourletiella spinata; assembly: GCA_009870155.1. Taxonomy (NCBI): domain Eukaryota; kingdom Metazoa; phylum Arthropoda; class Collembola; order Symphypleona; family Bourletiellidae; genus Pseudobourletiella; species Pseudobourletiella spinata. Next base: position 4,323 of record WJFA01001352.1, on the reverse strand, counting down.
TTTCCTGCTGTACTCCCTTCTATCAGCTGTCATTACCTGAAAATCATCCCATTAATGGCGAATCTGAGAAAATTCAAAGGGCGAACGTTCTGTAAAAATTCGTTCACTAATTACTTACTTGTATAGTATTTTCCCTGTGTTCATCTCGACTCCGGCTTATTCTTTGCGCATCTTTCTGCCGATCTTGCATACCAAATTTCTTCGGGAATATAACGTTTGGTGGTCCGTTGTATTTGGAATTATCGCTACCCACAATTGGAATTGTGGCATGTGAGGATCCTTGAGGGTGATGCTAAAGTTCAAAATTAAAGATTTACACTAAATATGGAATATCATTACCCACGTATGCAAAATGAAGTCGTCCCAAGTGGATTGCATATACGGTTACCTTTCTTTCCCGATCCAACATTGGTATAGTATTTCCAGATTCATATCTTAGTCTTTTCTGACGATCACAATAGGCTCTCCAAGTTTCCTCTGTGAAACCATAATTGAAATAGTCCGTCAAATCTGCACCGGGTTTCCGCCAAGGTTTTTCTTCAATCGAATCTAAACTAAAATCTTGAGCTGGAACGCCGTTGATAGTGCCCATGCCTTCGAAATCCTCTGTGGAGAACTTCCCCTATTGGAGGCGTACGGTATGATCATAATCAAATTTATTAATACAACTACGTTGGTCAATGCACTGAATTTTCGCTAAAACCTTTTTGTCCGGTGGAGGACCAGCTGGTCGCTTTGTGCCAAAAGATCCCTGATTTGGTAAAGCCCCGGGTGCTGCAGACTTTATATCTCCAATAACCACTTGAACTCCATCATCATCAGAATCTTCATCATCCTCATCCTCCTCATCAGACCCACCCTTAAAAACGTTATTACCAAAAATTAAGTTTAAATGTAGAAGTCAGGTTGAAATAATACAGTTAAGCTATAGCCTCTGAACTATCACCACTAAAATGACTGACGAAATGACAATAAGCCATTAAAATTACATCGTTGCCGCCTTCTCCTGGTTCATCCGCTGTTCCTTCAGTTCCCTCCTTTCCAATAGCTGCCGAACCGTCACTTCCAACATCAGCAACTGACTTCATCGAAGTGTCTCCATCAGTAATAACATTTTCTCCATCTTCTTCCGGTTTTTCCGCCGCAGCAAGGTCCGAATCAATATCCACGGGTTGTTGAGCGTTTACTTCAAGCTTCGCACTTTCACCATACAACCACTCATCCTCTTGTAAATCGTCTGCCATTGCTTCCAATCTATGTTGCACAAACCTCGAATCAACTAATTACTAGTGAAGAGCGTTCGATCTTTCAATAGAGTTGCGAAATTTTGCCAAAATCTTGTATTTAAGCGGCCCCAACTACTTTTCACTCAAGCCTGCAGACGCAGACAATCTTGAATCTTAAAGCCAGTGGATTCGAATGAACGCGCCATTTTATTCATATGTATGTAGCAGTGCCTTTCGGCACATGAGACATCTGTCAAGCCGGTATGTTTCTCTATGTTCTGGAGTACTGAAGATGTATCATTAAAATTCAAAATTTCTGTCTGGCAAAAACAGACATTTTAATTTCGCTTATAAGACAGCTCTCACAAGAAGTGAAAAATTGAAAATATTCCTTTATATATAAATGTAGTTTTAAATGAATCAACTTGGCTTACTAATTGTAATGTAGCTGATCCACATCTCTTCGCAGCCCAACTAGATTAGTTCACTCAAGTAAGTGTGCTTGTACGGCAAAATCTATTCGACCGTGCTTGCAGTAATTAAAATCTATTACGATTACGAAGCATTTTATTACTGCTAACACGCCACCTTTCAGTTCATAAGTAACTGCTCTCGTGAAAATTCCATTTCGAAAACAAAATGCATTTACCCTATGCATCGCAGCTGTAGAAATAGGTTTGTGACTTGACATTTACCAAGTTATACTAACTTGCTGCTCTCTGTAAACGGAGATGGATGGAGATCGAATTAAGTTACATCCACGACTATAGAAGTTTGAACGAGATTTTGGCCGACAGAAATTGAACTGTTAGGTGGACAGAAATTTATACGTAAACTGTGAACTATAGTTTTTTCAGTATTTTAAATTTTAATTCATAAGTTCAAATTAATTAAAATTTCAATTTGTTGCCGAGAACTATATGCTTCACTATTGTAGAGTATGCAACTTCAACACTACGAGTCCTCAAATTAATGGGAAGACGTAATTTTTTTGGAGAAATTAGGCGCGAAAATTTGATTTTTATTCAAAATTGATGCTAACACAAGCGTTAAAGTTTTTTGAGTACTTTTTCGTCGGGTTAGGAAAAATAAAAAATTTTAAAAACACCAAAGGGGGGATCCTTTGGTCGCTGAAAATCCTTATGGGAAATCCCATGTTTACCTCTGTTTACATAGGCGTGTGGATCATGACATTTTCTTTTTATTTGTGCTCTCGTTTGGAGTCAACGTAAAACGTACTTTATGAGCGCCAACTCACGCTTCTGTAATTCCTGAATGTGTCGGCATCGGGATCCCGACGCTCATCCAAAGCATATTTCAGCAGTTGTACTGTACCAAAACAAATTTCACCTGAGGCCAGCTTCTGCAACACATGCTTCACCATTACGGAAAAATCAAATCAATACAAATTGCACCAGAGCATACTGCACCAACACATTACTTCACCGCATAAGATTTCACCAAGTCATATGGTGGTTCTCACCAACAAAAATATGACATCGCGAATCGCGATACTTGTACTGATAAGGTTTTCCTTAGGAATTTTAATGTTTCTGAGTGACCCATCCGCCCAACATATTAAACCTCAAACCGAGAACCGAATTAAGGCCTGTTGAATACGGTAATGTGGGTTAAAACTTTGATGTCTTCAAGGCTCCGGCTCCTTGAAAGCCACGGCGTTAAATTTTTCCCGTAATTTGACAATAGACCTACAGAATGTTCTCCTTATAGAGTTTTTAACTTCAAAAAATTCTCGGTTTCAAAGCTGACAATTAATGACATGCAATAATTAATAATAAAATTGAGAAACTTCAAGACTACACGTGGATGTTAGCGGTTCTGAAAGTTTCATGTTTTAAAATAGGACATTAAAATTTTTATAGAAACTCTAGGGTTTTGATATTATGATTCGTGGAAATTGGAGTTTAATGAGTGGGTTTAATCCACTCAAAATAATTTAAAACCGTTCTGAAAAGCTTGGTAATTTTTTGGAAAGCTTTTTGTTGAGAGAGCTTATGACAAGAGCAATCTATCCTTTTGGTTAAAATAATGGGTCATCTGAGAATGACCTGACCTTCAGAAAATTACATAACCTTTCGACCCTTAATATGAATTACTCTTGTCTTCAGCTCTCGAAAAAGTCTAAATTCATTGATGTGTGCCAAACCGTTTGGCCTGTGCATGGATTTGAAGCTGCGGTTTACGCCCATGTTAAAACACCCCCAAAAATCGTTTTCCGACTCCTATTTATAAACTAGCCTGATGATTTCGTCGATATTTTAGGAGATGCAATCCTAAAGACTCAGGTTTAATTTGGGCCATCGTTTATAGTCCTCGCTTGAGTAATTTGGATTTTATTCCCGAAACAAATCATTTTGGGACACCCTGTATAGTTAGAGAACAAAACTCCGATAATCGATAACTAAATAGCAGAGGATTATTGCGAATTTTTCAGTTTCGAAGAGGTTCATATTTTCAGCGGGTGTTCTTTGATAGCCGGTACAGGCCTTTACGTATGGGTGATATCCGGTACATCAGTAACATGTCTTCTAGTGGTGTTGTACCGAGTAAATATCTGATACGGGAATCGGTCGGAGACTATGGATTGTACCGGAAGGTTATGAGGGTGGGTGGTGTATAAGTTGTCAAATGTGTATGAATACATGAGTGCATGTCTTCGTGAAAAGTTGTGCCGGATAAATATGCGGTTCGGGAATCGCAAAACCGCAGGTTGTACCGGAAAATTTTACACTGCAGTGTGGTGCATATTCATAGTGCGGATAATTTCGACCACTGACAGAAATTGGCTGCAACAAATTAGCTCCTCCGCAGCAGAGGTTACTCTCACTTTCTGTTTCCCTCAACACACACGCACTCAGACCTCGGGGAGAGGGGTGCCCGGAGTGGACGACGGTAACAGTGAGGTGGTTCCTAGGTGGAATCCTAGGATGAATTGGAGCCGCATAAATTTTGAACGTATGCGTGGAGTTTCACTCTCTGAGTGCTTCAATTCATCCTAGGGGCCATACATAAATATCGGTAGCATGTTGGGGGTAGGGGGGAGTTCGAAAATTATATCGTTTGATATCCATAGGGG
>WJFA01001351.1:17500-22122 GCA_009870155.1 Pseudobourletiella spinata | reverse complement strand
TCACACACACACACACACACACACACACACACACACACACACACACACACACACACACATACACAGCCCGCATCATCATCATATCCAGTGTACGTCATGCAGAGTGGTTTGTGATGCACGGCAAATTAAAGCTCACCATGGGAAAGAGAGCCTGCAAAAAAGGGTCTACTTCATATGTGTGAATATATCCAATGTACCTCCTCTCGAGACAAATGGATCGTCCATCGTCCCAAAACAACGGCAATAACAGTGCACACAAGCGCACATATTTTTGCTCACTTTGGAAGATCATAATATTTTCATCATATTTTCCGCCTCTCTCACAGAGGATGCCGAGGGGAGGAGGGATGACAGCAGGCTCCATATTATGATATGGATGGATGGATGAATTAGGAGATGAGAAGGGGAAAAAACTCTGCGTTTTCACCTCGTCGTCGTCGTCGTCGTCATCATCATCATCGTCCTTTTTCATAAGCCAAGGTACAGGCCGGTGGGAGGAAATGAAGGTGATATAATTAAGGGAGATAGGTACTAACGTATGGATGTAGTATTATGGAGGAGTATGGATGAAATTGGAGGGGCGGGAAAAAATCAATCAAAAGGGCTCGAAATCTCACTCACTCACTCACTCAGTCAGTCCGCCAGTCAGTTCTAGTGAGATTTTCACAAAGGATTACTCGGCTTTTCCATTACGCCATCAATAATGCAAATGAGGGTAGATCATGATAGCCTTATGCACCTCCGTACCATCCACTCTCTGCCCTGATCTAATGCCGTAATTGAATCACGCAGAGCCGGGCTAATTGAATTTATTTGCATGAGAGGTCCGTCCGTCCGTCCGTGGTATATAAGTATTGCAAACAACCCTATGATTGTGCGTGTGTGTGTGTGTGTGTGTGTGTGTGTGTTTGTGATAATCACAACAACAGAGTGAAAATTCCTCCTGATGAGAACACTCAGCCGTGTGGTCGGAGAGGGGTTATGAGGAAATTTCAGCCCATTTCCCCGCCCCCCCCCCGTCCTTTGAATAATTAGAACGTTGACGACAGGTGCGGTGGTGGCGCGAAACCTTCTGCGGTCCTCATCCTGGTCACGGATTAAAAATCATGCCCTTCGCACATTCTGCTACGATTTGTAGATTTCTGTGGAACTCTGTGTGTGTGTGTGTGTGTGTGTGTGTGTGTGTGTGTGTGTGTGTGTGTGTACGGAGGGAAGTCTCTGTTGCACTGGTGATTCCTCCCAGTTAAAAACGTCAGTCTATATGTCCACCTATGGTTGTTATGATTATGATGATGATGCGTTCCGGTAGTATGACTACAGAGCTCTGGCAACCTAATCTCTCTGTCGACTTGCCCAACTAGTCCTTTCCTTTTGGCAGCATCCCCTTTCCTCCCAGCCTGCCGAGAGGAATCATCTAATGTGAAAAGTGCTGAGAGGTGAGGAGAAGATAAACGTCGTCGTCACGAGAGTACACTCTTTGGGGATTTCATCAAGAAAATCCATCATCTCGCATATATGAGGTGTGAGTGATGAGTAATTAGGGAGTGAGAAATATGAGCCGACACTGACCGTGTCCGTTACTGTGAGAGCCTGCCTGTCTGGATAGGCATCCCTCCATAAGTTTTTCCGCGCACGCGCGTGTATGCGTAACATGTCTGTGTGTGCGTATGTCTGCTTGTGCAAATGTGTGTGTGTGTGTGTGTGTGCGTAAGTCTGCATGGGTAAAATTGTGTGCGTGCATAAGTCTGCTCGGGTAAATGTGTGTGTGCGCAAGTCTGCATATGTCACTGCGTCTGGTACAACACCCCTCCGGTCCCTCCATCACAATATGAATTTTCTCTATGAAAATATCCGTCCAATTTGGGAAAAAGTCATAAAAGAAACCGGGATGACCCTTAGGAGTTCAGGCCGACCCAAACTCTCAGACGTCCCACTCACACGTCTCGTTCCACCACACATTATTACTACAAACTATAATTTTTCTCAACCCGCCTTGCTAGCAGTCACCTTGCTCTGCTCGTGCTCAAAGGGTGCTCACGCAGTTCTCATTGCTCATTGCGTAACTACAACTACTACATATAAATACATACATGGAGATGATGCATATATCTCCTGTGCAAATCTCAACTTACCCTTTTCCATTCCGTCTGTAGAGATTCTTGACTGAGCCCATGGAAATCTTGTACTTTTCCTCAAGCTGTTCGCATTTTCGTCGTCGTCGTCGTCGTCGTCGACGTTGTTGTTGTTGTTCAAGTAATTTTCCCCCCCGACATTTACGGCCATGATGGACGATGTGAGCCAGTGACAAGGAACATGGTTACCAATTAGCGAAAAACATGGAAAAAGAGAAGAGAAAAAAATCAACCACAAAAATAAGAATGATGATGATGATTTGTATCATCGGAAAGTTGGCAAGGGGAGATAAGGAAAGAGCCGGATGTTGTAAAAAAAAGCATTCCATGGAGCCATACAATAACAGCAGCAACAGCATGAACAACTTTTCCAAAAATCCTGAACATGACACATGCATTTGCTGTGTATATATATATATATACATTGGAGGCTCTTCAGCTCATTATGATCATCATTCCGCACATGTAAAAAAAATAAAATAAAACAAAAAGGAAGGGAAAATTATGAGGCTCCTGAGTCACACATTGGGCACACAATGTGCCTCGCAAATGTCCATGCTCATGTACATCCTGTCACACCGTGTGGAAGAGGGAATATTGAGGGTCTGCCTGTGAGCAACTTACCGCGGACAGGAGGCTGTAGGTGGACGGCGGAGCGAGATGGAGCGGGGTGAAAGCATCCTCAGACTCTTGGCGGACAAAGACCATGATTCGATCCGCGGGGTTCGGCAGGAGTCGGATCCGCTTCGTGGCTGGGGAGCCGAAGACACTGTCATTGGACAGTCCGTTCGAGTCCAGGCCAACTCCCTCTTTCTTCTCACTGGAGGGTCGGAGATGGGGGTAAGGAAAAAAAACATACTCATGAGCATATGCACTTGCATGTAGTAAATATACATTCGTACATGAGTGAGTTACTCTCCGCAAGTCATAAATCATCGTCAAAAAGAACATGACAATGGGCCTTATCCTCTCTCAATGCCGCATCCTTCCACACACACAATATAATATATCCACTCATCATCATCCCATTCTATTCACCCTAGACGTACTAGCGTAGACATAGACACACACACAAACACACACACACACACATATTTACACAATCATATCCAGCCTTGCAGCCATACACAAATACATCAGCCGTACGGTCACATATAAATTCCCGAGAGAGAGAGAGATAGCGACGCCAATGAAATCGATACTGCTAAATACTACACCCTACACTCCTCCCACTCACAGCTCCCGCTAAGAGCCTCCATTATAGAACCCCCCGCCAGCACTCCTATTGTACGCCACTGACAAGAAGAGACCACATCCCCCATTATACACACACACACACACACACACACATGTATAGTTTGCCATTCCACGTATGCCCTGTTTACAGGAAGCGGCGCGGCCGGCCACACCATATTATATGTATGTGTGTATACCGCCCATGATCCCACAACAGGAGAGAAGGGGTAAAAAAACCAAGGGTAAAGACGAGAGGGGGGAAAAAACGTCTAATGACGAGGAAATTGGCGCAAGATTAGCTCATGAATTATTTTATGATTGGAAAAATTCACACCGTTCCATAAATTTATATGCCACACACATACACAACAGAGACACAAACATGCACTCACACACACACACACACGCACACACACATTCACACCCGCTCACACACAAGATTCTTCTCTCATATAAGAAAGGGAGAACATGGAGAGATTGAAGAAAAAAACAAATGACAAGTACATGTGGAAATCCACTGTATATGTCTATTTGCCTTCCAAGGGTGTTGTTGTTGTTATACAGGCTGAGAGGAAGACGTGTTCGTTGGAAATGATGGTAGTGCCAGTGGGTTGGCAAACTATGTATGTATGCATGTGTGTGTGTGTGTGTGTGTGTGTGTGTGTGTGTGTGTCCGACCGTCCGTATAAAATACACGGAGAAGAAAGAATCTCTGTCTCCATTTATTTGCTATCGGAACAAGGTGAAGCACGCCTGTTCTTCCGACGGCCGCTCACGTATCTCTTATGTGATCCAGTGAAAATCCTAAACTTTTCTCGCTCTCACTCACTCACTCACTCACTCACTCACTCACTCACTCACACTCCCCAATAATCTTAATGATCGGAATGAAAAATTACTGGGAGGACTAGATTTGTTTGTATGTATATATATTTATACATATATATATTTATATTTCCCACCAAGACCGTGTGGAGTGTTTGTATGTGTCTACGCTAGTGTGAATAACTATGTATATCCGTGAATGCGTGTGCGCATTCCACCGTGTATGTGGGTACATGTGCGTGTATGTACGTTTGTGTGCGAATGTGTATGCTTATATGTGTAAGCTTGTGTGTGTGTGTGTGTGTGTGTGTGTGAATTTATGTATGAGTGTGTGGTTACGAAAGTGTAAAAAGTAGGGGCAGCGAAGCTGAGTGTGTATAGAAGATGGTAGGGTGAGATAATGTGGCTATACGCAAAGTGTTGCTACCT
>WJFA01001351.1:0-12500 GCA_009870155.1 Pseudobourletiella spinata | reverse complement strand
TCGCATATAAAGGGCTACAACCTTGAGGCTCCTGATAACCCCGGGTCACTTCGAAACGATTTGCTATTGTGAAATTTCAATTCCAATTGCCATGGGAGTGGAATTCTACGCTTATACGCCTGGCCCGGAGCCGCCGTCTAATCATATGATTTTCCTCACTTTTTTTTTGGACAGTCAAACTTTAAGCTCGTACATATATGCACCACATACACACAAACACACACACACACACACACACACACAAAAGTGCCATCCTGAACTGCGCAAGTCAGGAGAATGACAGCGGTGCGTCACAATTCCGCTGTTCCCGTCCTGGCGCCGCCGACAGGATCATCTCGAGCGGAAGAGACGTGCGTCACTACGTACTCACAAGTTGATTTACAGAGGCAGGATTTCTTTTAGTGTCCACTGGCACTCCCGCACTCCCTGTAGGCCTTCACCCCATCATGTTTTGCCCACATGACACAGTGCATATAAAAAATGCAGTATACATAGCGACATATAAGAGGCACGATAGGTTTTTCTCTGGGTGTCTCCCGGCCTCCATTCCCCTACATTCATCCTCGTACAACATGAACCAGTGGAGGGGTGGAAAAAAGGATTGAAAAACCTTGCTCACATAGTTGGAACGGTTCGTAGGAACGAAGGACAGTAGTTCCTGCTACACATATATCCAATCCACAGTCAACACGCATGCATGCCTTTCACATGAGACCCGTTGCTGTTGTTGTTGTTGTTAAAAAAATTGGAAAAAATCCGACCCATTTTCCACCTCATTTCCCCAAGAACAGAGCCAGCAGTTGTGGAGCAGCACCACACCGGGTTATCCCAACAACTTTCATCGTGAGTGAGGCCCGCTGCTGCGGCACTGCACGCGGGGTTGGTGTCTCACAAATTGGACGAGGATTCATGAACTCGTATTTGAACCGTGCCACCCTGCTTCCACAGAGACAAAATATAGGGGATGATGCAGGGGTCATGCGCGGTGAGAACCGTTCGTGGTGACCGGGATCATGGACGGAGTCAACAGAGTGTCTTCTGTGCTACCTTAATATTTTTGCTACCGGATCCTGTCTCTCTCTCTCTAAGCCATCCGCACATGCACAACAATACACGCTCTCATACGTCTGCCCAGCCTGCGGGCCATTTGAGCGCTTGGGGAGGCACAGACGTACACAGGATGATCTTGGGTGCAAGCGGGACGGCTGACAATGTAAAGAGTCTATATAGAACCGGCGCTCGCCAATCAGTTCCCTCGTCTTTCTTTTTTTTTGTTCGTATTTTATTATCAGTGACTACTATGGAAATTAACTGAGAACGGTGTTTACCCCCCTGCATATTGTAATGTATTTAGGGGATTTTTTGGAATCTAATGAACCAAATAATGAGTTGAAGGATTAGCCCTTCATCTGAGAGGCATACATATATAGTATACATGTAGACCCATGTGCGCGGATGTACTACAGTGTGCATGGGCCTGGGGCATTTGAGCAAGAGAGTTTTTTTTTTCGTTTTGCATACACGTATACTTGGGGAGTTTATATTAGTAGTAGTTCGGGGGATAGCAGCAGCAGTAGACTCACACAGTGAAGGATCCAAACGGGAAGGTGTGGTGGTGGGAGCGGGCGGGCGGACGGGCGGGCGGGAATGATTGGGTTTCAAAAGAAAATATTATGGATAAATATATGCATACTATGCAAGAGGTCAGAGGGTATGGATGGAGGTGGCAATGGTTCATCATTGCAATTGAGAAAATGATAGAGGCGAAAGAATAGACTGAAGGAGAAGAGATAGGCTGTGAGAGAGACAGAGAGAGAGAGAGAGAGATAGATCGGGAAGGAGGTGGTTTGGTGTTGATGATGATGGGCAAGATGAAGAAGATGATGATGGTGATGATCATGGTGTTGGTGATGATGAAGATGATGAGGTTAGAGTGGTAGAGGTAGTAGCGGAAGTGGTGGTAGTAGTAATAGTATTGGTAGCAGAGGAATTGTTGAAAGAGAACTTCTCCTGATACTTTTATATTTTTTTTGTGAGCCAAGAGAATATAGGATTAGAATGGAAGTGAGAAAGAAAAGGTTGTTGTTTTGTTTTTTCGAGGGAATTTTGAATGAATAATTTTGAATTGAAAATAAGATGAAGGGACATTTGTTTGTTTTCTTTTTTTTCCCTTTGATTGATTGTTTTTTTTTTCGTAGGAGGAAAACCATGAGACAGGCAGGAATCAAGAGAATCCAGAGAAAATTTCTGCTCCCAGTCACAACATCATCATCAGTTCCAGTTTGGGTGTGGGGGGTAAGTCACAGGTAGCGTAATTAGCACATTTCCTCGCCTTCAGAGGCCAAACCGAAAAAAAGAGAAATGATGAAGAAGGTTGTTTGTTGGTTTGTCTTTTTTCTACTAATTTTTGGTTTCAAAATTTTTCACCGTACAAATAGATTTTTTTTCTTTACCCTCACAATTTTTTTGAGCCATCACTCCTCCCTTCTAAATGCTGTCATTTTCCCCTTTCTCATGCCCAACATGATCGTAATCGGTAACTCGAAATGACCATGACTAAAACCCGCGGAGCGACGCGGATTCTCATCACTCGTCCTAAAACTCACAGCATGAGCACACAACAGTTTTTTTCATGTCTGTTCGCTCAACTGTTCAACTCAACAGTTTTCAGTTATGACTCAATTTGAAATTTGGCGGGGAAGATTTGACTCAATGACTGCATGAAGAAAGCAGAGTTAAGGCACGAATTTCAAAATATATGAGGATTTTGCCCAAAAGAATTACTGTGGGATGCAATTATTAATATACAGGAAATCCCTACTATTGAGTTTGTGATAATACCAAGCTAGACATTGTATACATAAATATATAGCTACTGCATAGTGTACAAAAATAACGAATTATGTCAACAGACTTCAAAATTGCTTACCCGGAATGATCGGATCCCTCGCTATTCGTGCTGTAGAAACCTTGGAGTTCCAGTGATGTGAGCTGCAATTTCATAATTCAAATTGATTTTGTGGAACTTTTAATTGATTTTAAGACGAATTTTAGTCATTACAACAACCCGTACATGAAAAATCATCATGAATTGATTTCAAATGGGGGACGAGGAGAGAATTTGGGAAAATGTTTTAATAACGACTGAAGGATATTTTTATCGAGTTGAAAATCCGTGTCCTGAGTTTTATTATTTGTTTGTATACGCGCCTTTTTTTATCTTATTTGCTAACAGCAGCGGAACAAGTTCAAGTTTTGACGGCGGCCCGTAGCTTCTACAGTACATTTGAGAGGAGAGTCTGAGTTTTTTTTTATTGTTCTCAACTTGTGAGTTCCCTGAGAGATTCAAATGGAAAATGCATGTCGTGTGGATTTGAGCAGCGTTGTAAATTATAAATATCAGGTGATTTTTGGTGGAAAAGCAGTGTATGTGTGTGTGTGTGTGTGTGTGTGTGTGTGTGCGTGCGCGTGTTTGTGTGTGAATTACAAATTTAGTTTTACGACTTTTGAGGGGAAAACATGGAGTTGTGGCGGCCCGCCGCTGGAGTCTATAAACATGCTCAAGTAATTTACTTGTTTTTTTCCCAAGAGATTCACTGGAAAACCAATGTTTGATGTTCTGAAATTATTGTGAATGTTACACGAGATTTTCCCTCCCTTCCGCGAAAAAAATAGAATTTTAACCATAGCTGTTGTAAAATTTCAAGTGCGAAAAAGTTGTGAAGGATTTTCCACACATTTATACACATATGTAATGCAATTAATGAATACATACATATATTTACACCTATATTCCTCTTAATTTGTACCATGTTCCATTGGAGCAAAAGAATGCTAAGCATCCTTGTTCTCTGTGTCCATTTCAGGGATTGACTCGTAGCTCTCATGGATCCACTATGCTGAAAACATCAACGGATTTCCCCTGTAACAACTATTCTGCGAAGGAATCGGGCATGAAAATCTAATGCGCTATTGTGTGTGGAAATCTTTTTACAACGAACTCGACATTTTTGATCAAATGAAAACTTCATGGAAGAATTCATCGCTGTATATGAATGCCATTGGTTCCAAGACATTGTATATTTTCCTGCGTGGGACAGAACCGGAGATCATACGTACAGGAAAACTCTGTATTGATCACGAATTTCGGGCAGAGTTCGCAGGATTCTTGAGACGTTTTACCCGATGCGCAGGCATCACACACAAACCCACCCCACAGAGCCTCTAAAGATTTGTGGAGATCAGTGAACTTGATCGCACTAATTATAACTTTGATATGAGAGTGGAATAAAGAGATCTGACTTGTATGTGTGTGTCTGTGAATATGTGAGAGGGAGGAGTATGTGTGTGTGTTAAGTAGTTAAGTTAGGACTCGTTATATCGGCTCATATCTCGCATGCAGTCATGTCAGTTTTGCGGACGAGCTGAAAGGCTTCCCTTTTTACTCCTCGAAAATGTATAGTTGTTGCACGTAATTTAACATTCCTTGCTCACGGGTGTGATGAGGTGCGAGTGAAGACTCCGTATGTGTGTGCATGTGTGTGTGTGTGTGTGTGTATGTGTATGTGTCTGCCCAGACATTACGATTTTCCTCCTATCTTCAAACCTCAATCTGCTCACACACTATTATATCTACAACATGAGCAATGGGGAAGGTTGGACAGTAGCTAAAGACTGTGTGCGAGGGGAGCGTCGGGAGGGATCCAAGGAAGCTTGTGGATTAAATATGTGTTATGAAAATACCAGACGCTGATGGCATGATAGATAAGAGTCAGGGGCTGATTAGATTCCCTTACTCGCTCCGCCACGACGACTACTACTACTACTTCGCACACACACACTCATCACACACACACACACACACACACACACACACACACACACACACTCATACAGACACCGACCCAGACCCACAATGTGAAAACCTCCAGCATACCAGAGTTTGACCGTGCATAAGATATACACAAGCGAAATCAGATTCATCAGCTCCACTCTCACACTTAATTATTGGGTAGATTGAGTTAGCTCTTATAATTGCAACTATTACTACTACCCTTGGCTTAGAAAATAGAGTTTTTTTTCCTTTTCAGCACCACACAGCGTAGCTGGGAATGAGGATATTATGTAGACCACTGAGTGACGAGCGAGAGAGAGAGAGACATATATGCAGGGCACAGGCAGACAGACAGTACGTTATCCAGGCATTATTCTCTCAGGACTACTGCCACATGCATACTGGTCTGTGCCTTCTTCCAATTCCTCAGTACACAAAACTCCAACAGGGTCCCTCGTTTGTTTGCTCTTTCGAGAGGGAAGTCCCAATGCTTGGGAGTGGGAGGGTTCACACTCGTAAGACAGAGCTATGTACTACTATAGTTACAGTACTGACGGTGTGTGAGCAGTAGTCGGCGCAAAATCCTCTGTGAAGTGTAAGTGAATGAGCAACTAACGCTCTTTTTTTACCCACTAATAATAACTGTCCCTTCCCGTCGTAGAACCGTATACACACGCACAGGCAGGCACACGCACACACATGCACACAAATGTAATACGTTCCAACGCGCATTCACATGATATTTATACAACCTCATGATATTTATTTTCGCATACCCGCGCCGCCGCCGCCGCCGTTCCCAAGCATTCCACAGAGTAATTAGTGCTTGAGGCTAGTCCGGAATGACTGCATAATTAATTACATCTGATCAAGTCCTCGAAAATAGTAGCAATGTTTCCGGGTCAGTCCGAGTAGGCCGGAGTCAGTCCTCCGGAGCAGGAGCGAGCCTATGAATATTTCATGTAAATGGCCGGACCAACCATAATAAGGACGTCTCAAGTGGGGGGGGGGGAGGCGTCACCACCACCGTCCTTCCCGAAGTCTACATTATACGCATATGCTCCTGGCCAAAACTCACACTGCACATGACCGGGCTTTGCTGATCATTGGCCTCTCTCTCTGCCGTGGTGTGAAAGATGAGGACTCTGTACACGGCTCACCCATCTTGCCTTCAACATCACCACCCCTGCCTCATCACCATTGTCAGCAGCAGCTGCAGCAGTGCCGTGGTGTGAATAACGGCGGATTGAGACGGTCATAAAGCCATCAAAAAATTGTGTGACTAAAGTGTGAAGCCCTTTATGGAGATGGTTGATTGGTTCTGGCGCGCCTATTACCGCCGTCATTAAATAATCAACAAGCCATCCACCGTCTCCTTGTCAACGAGGAGTAGTAATAATGCTGAGGGAAATCACACACACACACACACACAATGGCACACACCCACAAAAACTGACATGGTAATTGCCACACGACGTTGTTAAACTACAGTCTCACTTCTCCGTGGTCAAAGCCCATCTACCCAACAGGATTTTACCTGGTATTTATAGGGTCGGCCCTCAACTCGGTCCGCCTCCGCACACAGACAATGGGAATAATAATATAATGGTCATAATGATTATGACGTTATGGGAGAGAGAGGGAGAGATAGAGCGAGAGGGTACAGAGTCTCTTTTATGTGACAGCTTTTACGGCCGCCCGACCCTCCCGTGACACACAAAGGGCCAGGGAGAGGCTCTTCTCAACATGATGATGCTATTAACTCCCAGAAAATCTCCTGTCGGCGTCCGGTCGCCCGACCAATATATATATATATATGTATATATAAATATACATGTATACATATGCATATATATACAGTGTAGGAAAAAATCCGGAAGTTATCCCCGCCGCCTGCCCCGCGTCAACCAGAAAGAGAAGTATAGAATGGCGAGTGAGTTTGACCAGAGGAAGGCATAATAGCTGTGTACCATAATCCCTCCTCATTCCCCATTGTAACGGCCCCTTTCAGTTTCCTCAATTACCCAATTATGGAAATGAGGTGTGAGCATCTACATTTGAGCAGAAAAAGAGAGAGATGGGGATTTTAGCTCCGCCCCACTACCGTATGCCCACTGTACTCGTCCTCAATCCCTCACATTCCGCAATGCAATGCCAGGGTAATTGATACCTCATCAACCGCTCCTCCTCCTGCTCAGCTGCTGGCTCTGGAATGCTTCGAGGAGAGCGGGGTAGGGAATGAGCCGACGGCTCATTCTTTATGGTCAAAAATTCCTAATTTAGCAAAACAACGAGGCTGAGAATGGGGCGGTTGGGAGACCAAATGGAATTACGTGGCAGTTGCTAATGTGTGTGGCGGCAGCCGTGTGGTGTGCTGAGTGGATCTGGATCACATGCCATTAATATGCAAACAACACATATAAAACGGCTCCTGTCGTAAACACATACACGCACACACACACACACACGTACACACATCGTGAGCTCATTACTGTAAATCTGAAGAGTTGAAAATTTCCAATTAACGATTTTTATGATTATATTGTGTCAATGAAACTTATTGGAAGGGAAAATATTCGTCCACACACACACACACACACACACACACACACACACACACAAACACACAACAAACACACACACACACATTACGAATACATAATAATCATTCTAATCACATGCATATAGACATCACGAGCCGAGCAACTAGTTTGGTCTGTCCGAGGTCAGTGGAACTTGGTAATTACTCCTCAATGATCCTCTCCAAACCGTGTGGCGGCAATGTGTGTAGGTAAACAAACGAGAGGGGAGCGAAACTGTGAGAGCAGTGTGCGGTGGGTTATTATGCGGACAGCGCATACATTAGCACTGTGCAAGAATCCGCAGGGTGACCTGTGGCACATTGCTCGCACTGTGGGGACTATTTCTGCTGCCGCCTCAATACTTAATTAATGATAATAATAATAATAATAAAATAATCCCTCAAGTAATGAGAACAGTACAGATCCACAACAACGCACAGAGCTAACGGACTCATTGGTGCAGATGGGGACACAGGGTGACGGGATTGGATTTCATGTGTACTTATATAGCTATAACGCAGTCACTCCGCGTAGGATGAGAGTGGGACTGTGCGGCTGCGGTGGTGGTAGTGGCTGACGCTCAAAAACGACTAGGAGTGGGAATTCCCTGTAAAAATCATGGAGGATAGGGAAGCTGACGATGAGGAGTTGACATAGGAGGAGAAGGAGGAAAAGTTTTGCAGAGGAAGGAATTATAACTCCATTAAAAAATTTGCATATTCCTATTCCATAGTCATAATCATCATCATCATCATGATGATGAGGGACGGGAGGAGAGGGAAGGGATTACTTATGGGAATGGATGGATGATCATGTACAGAGATATTGTAAATATACTTGTTCACGCTATTTCCTCGTGTGTGCCACCACACACAGTGAGCCAACAACTGTGCCATGATTTTCCTTGTCCGCAGCACACACATGCGCACACACACATTCACATATTATAAAAACATAAATGAAAACCATTATTTACGAGCTGACTGAGTAATTGAAAGTTTTCAAAGGCTTTTTTTGCAATTAGCTTTGACAAAAGTGACCCTTTGCCAATTTTCAAATGACGGTAATTAATTGTGTGTGCGTGTGTTTGTGTCTGTGTGTACGAGCGCGGAGGGATAGGGCCATGGTGGATGGGAGCCAACGACAACAAGTTAATGTGAGATGAGGATTTTATTTTATTTTCCTATACTACAAAGACAGACATCACCGGCACGCGCGGCGGGTCCTCACCCGTAAATGTGCAAAGTTCCTCCGCTCAACTCCACGTCCAGAAAGGAGAGAGGGGAGCGACGCGGTGGAATGAGTTGAAAGTTTAAAAAATTATGCTAGTAATTATAATTGCAGTTCCATCGGTGGGATGGACAGGCGGACAGAGTGTACGTGACCACGCAGAGAAATACGTGCGGAGTGACGATGACATGAGCCCACATGGCTCTTGATGAGTTAATGTTGGAAAGTGTATGGACAAGGACCTGCTGGCTTTTCAATCCGTCCCCATCATCCTCATGGGGCCCTCTCAAGATGTGGCAAAGCACAAGGACTTGTAAAGCACCCAGGTGGTAAAAACAAACAAGTAATTATATGGGCGGGATTCATTTGGTCAAAGATGCAATATGGCTGCATTTATTTTCAAGGAGGAAAATTATTTCTCCCTTGTGTGTGTTAATATTCACGAGAGTGAGAGGGGGATCATGGCGGGGTCCCTCTTCTAACTGTTTGTGTATCCTTCAACCTTTGTGTGTGGTTTAGGAGGGGGAGGTGAGTTGTGGTGGTGGTGGTTTGTAGCACTGGGGTGGATGGTTGACGAATTAATCATACCTGCCTGTCTGTGCTGTAAAGTAAACTTCAGCGGTGCAGTTCCACGGATTTTGATTTCAACGAGAATAATGAGATGGGAGATGGAGATGGGGGGGGGTGAGGGTTGGATGGGCAATGTAAATCATTAACATCATCATGCTCATGAGACTGACTATATATATCAGAGAGGCTAATATGAGGAGGTACACCAACCTTGTCAAGGTCCTCGGCCGGGGTGAAAAGAACCGGTGGCTTCGTCATATCACTCATCGTGTAGAACTCGGACCGTTCACAGGGTGAGTGGTACATCTCGTCCAGCTTCTTCCGTCCCGTCGCCGTCAGCTTCCGCTTCGCTGCCCGCCTCTCCTCGTCCCGTGTCTTCCTCTCAGCACCCTTCAATTTATTCAAGGTTCATTGATTTAAACAAACCCGCCTTACGTCAACCCCGTGGATTTCTTTTGTAATGTTCATGAGCTTTTGAGCATTGACACGAGTCAAGAAGCGGGAGCAGAATTCAAAGCTACTGTTAAGGCTGGAGGATCACGGCAAACAGACAAGTATAGCGATCTGCGGTGTCGAAGGAACCAATGGCAAAGTTCTAATCACTAGGCGATCACGGCAAAAGACGCGCATGAGAATCGAAAATACTAGGAAGGTCAACTGCAACAGTTCTAATCACTAGACGATCACGGCAAAAGCAAAGCCCATGAGAATCGAAAATACTTGGAAGACCAACTACAACAGTTCTAACCACTAGACGATCACGGCAAAAGCAAAGCACAATAATATGAAATAGTTTGGAAGCGACAACCAGAGTTCTAACCACTAGATGGTCACGGCAAAGTCAAAAGAGTCTGAATCTCTTCGAAACATACGTACGACGAAATGGGAAACCAAGTACCCTTTCCCCCTACATCCTACATAAATATATCTGGACAAAAAAAGTGTTGTTACAGAACGAGTCACGTCATCCGGCTCGCGGTAGATTTCATAAGTGTTTGGAATCGTGCCAAAAGTGTAGTAAGTAAGCAGGACGTCATGATCACCACCGCAATAGTTAGTTTATAGCTTTAAATGATGGAGAACGTCCTCATACATTAATTAGGTGGGTCCTCCCAGAAGTCGGGAGATGCGCCACATACGAATTAAACATTAAAGAGTCCCTCGACATTGGCAGAGCCTCCTCACGTGCTCACCATGTGACAATAGTCATCCTCTTCCTTATTACCCCTACCTCCTCATACCCTCCGCCCCATGATTCACGCCATAGACTCGCTGTAAAGTGCGAATCATACGCATTCACAGAAATCACCTGAGTCAGGCCCAATCACACTAGTCCATTCCCACCGATCCCTCTCGTATAATCAAGACTTTAGCTCACAGAGGACGAGGAGGAGGATTTGCATAAACGTATTGGTGGTCCGTGGATTGGACATGCATACCAAGTTTGGTGGACCACAGGTCCACAGTGCCGCGTAGACATATTCAATAAACCATGGTAAAGAGCTCTGAATGGATTCCAGATGACGACGACGACGACTACAACAACAACATCAGCCACACACTCAGATGAGCTCCATGTTCCACTAGTAGGCAAGAGGTCCGAGGAGCAGCTTTTTGCATCTCATTAGTGTCAAAGTGTTTTGGAACGGGCGGCGGTATAAAGAGGAATTTAAAATTTGAGATTTTTCCAATGGAGAATCTCTCTCTCTCTCTCTCTCTCTCTCCCTACACATACACATATCTTTTGATGACGACACACGAGATAGCAAAGATGACTCTCACTCTCCCCACCTGACAACATCTCCGGGACCTTGGCGTGACTCTCGTGGTCGACCTTTTCCCTCTTCTACACCCTTTTCTACCTCCACGCTCATGATGTGCACATGTTTTGTCTGTGAGTTTGACGTTGACCTAGGCGGAATCAAGTTCTACAACTCTACATCATACCACCACCGCCATCACCAGTAGTGCAGACTGCAGACGGTACAACTACTGTGACGAACCCTCCGTCTCATCCCATCCCTATCATTTTCAGATCATCCTTTGGACGGACCCTTATTAGAGGACTCTCTCGGGGAGAATGAGGGACCGAGGATCGTGATTTTTCTCCTTGGGTGTCAGTAGTGGGGACAAGGAAAAGGTAGTAGTAGTAGTAGTAGTAGTGGAATTAGTGTGGTAGTGGGAGCAGTAATAGCCCCGGAATCACCGCCTTTTTTTTCTCCCACACTTCCTCCGACCACAACACGTTCAACAACGGACATTACAGGAGGCCATCAATATGCTCAGAATGTAAGTGAAGAAAATGTCTGAGATCACGATTTGGGAATTGAGCTTAATTAATATGGAAGAGGCCTCATCTTCAACCACACACTCACTCTCTCTCTCTCACACACATACACGCACACACACATGCGCACATACACAGATACACGTACGGTTATCCCAGATTCAACGCCGGATTCTTATCCAAATTATTATTTTCAGGGATAAATACCCATCCATCCATAGTGATTGCCTGTGTCTTCCCTCATGTTTTACGCTTGTGGAAAAAAAACATGTGAGGCCTCGTATTAATATTCTTCCGAGGAAATTGGGGGTGAAACTGGGGAAGGAGAAAAATGTGGAATAGTATGTACAGTATAACGACTACCGGGGGAGACTCAGAATGCGTCGTCGTCGTCCGCGGCAGCGGCGGCGGCGGTAAAAGTAGTCAGTCCTCCGTGGTACTACATGCGTTCCTTTTTTTATTACTCACTTCTTGGACGCACGGGAGGAGGACACCTGAAGGAGCACATTGATTGGGAATGTATGGAGTGGAGTTGTGTGCCCATGTGTGTGTTTGTGTGTGTGTGTGTGCGTGTGTGTGTGTGAGTGTGCGTGCGCATGTATGTGTGTGAGCCATACTCTCCTGCACTCTCAGATATTATCCCCCCTTTAAAATATGCTTCGGAGAATTAATGCTCAAGATGGAGGTAATTGGTAGTTTTATGGACGAAAGTAATAGGTTTTTCACCGTCCAACTCAACTCATCCCCGTGTATCAAGGCTCGTGATCTTTATTTCGCTCCATAAATTTTTTCCCCCCAAAATTTTTACCCATTTTTCTCTCAACCTTCATCATCATCATCATCATCATCATCATCATACGCTCCTCTCAGCATAAGCGTCTCGTCGCACTGCCACTACCGCTACATGAGAGCCCCTACTACTCACCACAGTACCCTACTTTACTTCACCGTCTGCCGCATATCCCTCCACATTTCCACCGGAACCTCAGCAGAGTAC
>WJFA01001350.1:0-22123 GCA_009870155.1 Pseudobourletiella spinata | reverse complement strand
GCATGAAGTCGCAGCAGCTGTTAAATTATCAAAGTAAATTTTAGAGAATATGTGAGAAAGGACAGAAAGAATTGGGTAGTAAATGATTAGAAGTAAAACAGTTAAATCTATATAGTATTCGTGTTCCAATAAACGTGGACAATCCTTTTGTAATGTCTAATGGAGCTGGAGTATTTTTAATTTTTGAATGTCTTCGCGGTTGCATTTGACTTGGAGCACAATTATGTGCATGGGCGTGAATGTGACCAGAGGTAGAGCTGCTTTGGGCATTCCCAAAAAATGTCTAATTTCGCCTTATTTCCTCAACCCATCGTTTCGTGGGTGCCACCGATATGTCATGTGTGGTTTGGTTGGAGCCATTCTCAAAAAGGCAAAATGTCTCTCTTCCACGCTCTTCTGAGACACTTAATCATGAACAGTGCAGTGTTGTCAATATAGACGGTATTATTCGCCAAATCATCACAGTATCTGAGCTGTTAATGAGTTGAGAAAATGAAATACAACGTATCCCTAACTTGCTGCACTCGCTTCCCCAAAATATTTAATTCTAGACATCAAAGTAACTATCAGGATGTTTATGGGCTGTTCATTTATTAACGAAATTGTTTAATGAAATAAAGGTACGATCTACATAAAATTACTTTCTCTGCGCAGCCTTGAGTTGAACTCGCCGAATGGCGGGTTCGCGCATGATCATACCCTTGACGAGATTGCAAACAAATTGGCGCTAGTTGTAATTGAAGATTCTAGAGATATAGGTAAGGCGCCATGTGGCCTTACTTATTTCCTAATACCTGACGAAACTATGGGTTTGGGTCGCTCTGTAAAGGACACTTTCTTCTTGATGATAGCTTGAACGCGGTACTCTGTTCGACCTGACGGATCTGTTGCCTTATCCAGGACGGCGAAAGGTTTATGTAACTTCTGTACCTTCCCATAAAGAATGTGATGTCCAATTATGAGTAAAGGAATATCCTGGAAATGGAATGAGACAAAATTAGCATACAATGGTATTAACAAACTTGGAAAGATATTGCATGGTAATCATAGCAGCGGTTGCCGGTCCGAGTAACTTCTCGACAGATACGACATAGGAAGGTTGGAGCTTATTTCCATACTGACTGTTAGATCATGTAGCTAGCTTAATAAAAATTTTGCTTCCAGCTCTGATCCATTGCAGTACATAACAAAAATAGCTATTTAAAGATACTGGGAGAGTCCTCCATCGTGTCCTACAACACTGTAACTCTGTACACAATGCATTCATTCACTCACGTCTTTAGTATAGTGCAAATCGCCGACGAATTTCCCAGCGAGGTCTCCCACACCGCGGCTCTCCAGGTCACCTTGTAATTCTATCATTGCCCACTCAGGAAGACCATCAGGTCCTCTGAAAAGTACAATATAAGTTTCGGTAAATCAAAATCAACAAGAACTACTTCAAAGGTATTGGCAAAAAGACTGCTTACACAAGAGGATGAATGAATATTTGCATGTTCAGGTAATGTCAAAGTGGAAGAGCCTACAACTTTCGAATAAAGTTTCGTTACAAATTTCTTAACAAGCCCTACGGAGTGCTAAACTCTTGTGTTCCATCTCGCAATTAATTTTAACTTCAGTAGCCGTCACCATGGATTTGGAGGGAAACTGACGTTCAGCACTTCAAAAGGTGAAACTGAACCACCGATGCCACTGAATCGAACCTGAAATTTACTCCTTACAATTCATTTCCCGCCTCAGCATTTCGGTAGCCAATCAGAAATGTTTTGCATGTGCTGCCACATGCGACGACCGGCTTAGCCGGTCTCAAATAGTGAGGCTCGCTCATCGACATTTTCTGTCCGTAAACTGTGTGACAGTGGCTGCTTTGTGGAAGTGTACATGTTACTTGAAGCAACAGAAATTTCATTTCGAAGAATTCGTTAAATTCCGGTAATATTGTGAGAATAGTTTTCTTTGGGAAAAGCTAACCTGAGATTTCGGTGTGAGGAACCACTAATTTGCAAATATGGCTCATCGACCCTCGAGAAGAACGAATGAATTTAACTGTCCGTACGATTATGTACAGATGGACGGCTTGGTGAGTGTAACACATGGTTTCTTAAGTTAAATTTATGTGTAGTTGTTTCTAAAGCAGTTCACTCATAATACTACTGTATCTTGTGTGTAGGCCGTGATGAAGATTATTAAGCACTGTTACGAGGAGAGGTCGAATATAGACACTCCTCGTGGTGGCCTCTTAGGTCTTGTGATCGAAAACAGATTGGAAATTACGAATACTTTCGCCTTTCCAGTTGCCAAAACTACTGAGGATCAGATGGATGAAGGTATGAATTTGAGCGAGTAATAGTAGGAGAGTAGGAGCATGCTGCAGTTGTGACGTTGACTTTTTCCAAATGTTTTAGAAATCTCGGATTTCGGAATGCTGAATAATTTATCTCTGTTTTAGAATACACAACAAATATGATGATTCACATGAAAAAGATCAACCAGGACTACTTTCACGTGGGTTGGTATCAGAGCTGTGACCTGGGCTCATTTGTTACAACGGAATTCGTGCTTGCACAACAGGGCTACCAGGATTCCATTGAAGAATCTATCGTTGTTGTTTACGGTAAAAAAGACGAATTAATTGATTTTGAAACTTTGATCATGGTGGAACAAGTGTGGTATAAACTATTATTTATACGCAGACCCACAGAAAACTGAAAAAGGTTTCCTGTCCTTGAAAGCGTACCGACTAACGCCTCATGCCTTGAAGTTGTTGACCGAGAATGAGAATAACATCACTCCGGAGTTGGTCAAGTCTCTCCATCTTAGCTATGATAAGATTTTTCATGAAGTTCCACTTGTTATTCGAAATTCACCCTTAGCCAACGCTCTGTGCTGTCAGTTGGTGGAGATGAAACCTGCGGACAAGGGAACCCAATTTTTAGACCTGGGAACATCGTAAGTCGTATTTGAGGATTCATTAGGATTTATTTTACACATTTATTATTGGGGCTACAATTGAAGATCTGCATACTAGCTCCGTTATGGAAAACCACCTCAAGTTCGTTCTGGAGAAGGTGGACGAACTTCATCAAGAAGCTTACAAGATGAATAAGTGGCAGATGCAGGTTTCGAAGCAACAGCAGGAAAAGACGAAATACATTCATCAGAAGGTTAGTGAAAATTTGGCTCGTAGAAGCTGAATTCATCATTCTTACGGTCGGTGATGACATGATTTTCGGAGTTAGGCCAGGTATAAAATGTTAGGTCATACTTTAACCCTCTTAGAGGTTACGATGCTTTGTCCACACGTAGAACATGAGTAAGTAATTTCAGCAAGGTGTTAATAGATTATGGCGAAATGAAAGTTCACCTGAGACCCAGTGAGTTAGTTACACTGGTGAACGATTCTAATGTCGCTGATTTATTTTCAGAATCTAGAGAACGCCGCACGTCAGGCAAAGGGTGAACCACCTATGCCGGAAGAAGACTTGAACAAACTGTTCCGACCCATTCCTCCACCTTCAAGGTTACCCACGATGCTGGCCTCTGGGCAAATTGAGATGTCCTGCTCGCAGATCAATTCTTTCTGTTCTCAAGCACTTGCAAAGCTTTTTATCAGTGAAAGTTTACAGGAACAGAGGTTGGAGCAGTGATTGTTCCGTATTATATTTCAGTGAAACCTGTTGGTCACCGTAATATTTCATTTGTGTGTGGTCTGCGCTCAGAACAGCAAAAGTTGGCACATTTTGCATATTATGCGAAGTATTGAATGCACTTTAGTTGCATCATGTTCGAGTTTCACGTCTGCTCTAATGTAATCATAAATAAACGTTTTAAACAGAATTTCAATCTTAAAATTTTGCTATTATTTCCTTCCCCATATCTATCATCTGAAAATATTGATATGGAGAACTCATTGCAATCTAGAATAATAGCATCAAATTCACCGCTTTGACGGTTGAAGCCAAACATTTTATATGGCCATAATAAAATTTGAAATATCACCATCGGCAGTTAAGTTAAACGGGATCGGGTCCACATGTTTAAACGCAGCGCGTTTGGATCTATGAGGCGAGTAGCGAGGGAAATCGAATTCCATGTCCTTCCACAAGCCGCAAGCAAATGCAGTGGAAGTGACAATTTCTGTGTGTGTAAGCATACATCCTGTAGAACCACACATTCCGGTGGGTTGAAGCCTTGTTAGAAAGTAAAAGTTGTCTATAATTTAAATGGACATTGTCACCTGTACGCAAGTGGGGATCGGGAGTTAGTGTGAAGTCATTTCATCCAGCATTAGTTGAACTTGTTTGTCGTTAGCGAAATGCGCCTTCATTTCTGTGCAGCTTTCAAGGGTTAAGCATAATTTTTTAACGTTATAACCATGTTTTAAGAATCTCCATCCTTCTGATATATTGCCCAGCTCAACTTTACAGAGTGAAACCATATTAACCATGCGAATTGCTGTAATCGGGTGCAGCCATGGAGAGGTGGATAAAATATACGAAGTCATTGAAGCTATTGAAAAGAAGAATAACATCACCGTTGACCTCGTATTATGTTGCGGGGATTTCCAAAGCGTTCGGAATATGACTGACCTTCGTTGCATGGCTTGCCCAATCAAGTACCAAGCCATGCATGATTTTTACCGGTAACTTGTTACAACATAATCGTCGTAAAAAATAATCGTGAAAGTCGTGTTAAGTTGTGTGTCATTCTATGTGTATATTTGTGCCCGCCAAGGTACTATTCTGGAGAGAAAAAGGCTTCCAAACTAACCCTCTTCATCGGTGGTAATCACGAGGCCTCGAATTTCCTTCAGGAACTTCCTTACGGAGGATGGGTTGCTCCGAATATTTATTACTGTGGATATGCCAATCTTCTTAGATTCGGACCCCTTCGAATTGCTAGTCTTTCCGGTATCTTCAAAGTGAGAATATTTTGAAAGGAGAATAATTATGGTACTTGTGTAATATCATACTGGAGGAGATTTTTTTATGAACTATGCCTTTTGTCCGCAGGGAAGAGATTACTTGAGAGGAAGGTTCGAGGTCCCGCCTTACGATAGCAATACAATGCGTAGCGTTTACCATTATCGGAATTTGGATATTTTTCGCTTGAAACAGGTGAATGATTCGATGTTTTTCAGTCTGTAGTGAAAGTTTTAACATCATCAAACAGGGCACGACAATTCGATTGAACATACCTGACTTCTGAATTGACGTGAGGGTTTCCTTTGAATCTGAAATAGTATCCGTGTATAAATATTAGCAAGGAGTTCTGTTACATCACCATTGAAAAGACTTCGATAGTTAACTACGAGAACACAACTATTGTTGCGTACGATTCCATACTAAAAGCTGAAATTAAGGGAAATCGTACTATTTCACATTTCAGATAACGAAGCCTGTTGATGTTATGCTTTCCCACGATTGGCCTCTGGGTATATATTCTTACGGGGACACACGAGGGTTACTCCGACGCAAACCGTTTTTCAGGTATACCTTCCCATATGCACTTCTCTTGGAGTACGAATTGTACGTCTGCAATGCAGTATGGGTTTTAACATAAAAGTATGAATGCCATATTATGGCATAAATTTTATGTGAAATTATAGGCTGAATCAAGTATTTGCACACGTATTTATCAATTTTCAAGAATAGAAACAGTTTTGAACGAAAAATAGTTTGTTGATTTATACCATGGCTTCGTTAAAAATTCTCATTTGAATTTAACAGGGAACAAATCGAAAATGATGATTTGGGTTCCCGACCCCTGTCGGAACTATTGAACGAGCTTCAACCGCGGTATTGGTTTGCTGCCCATCTTCATGTCAAATTTGCTGCAGTCATACCATTTCATCATGACCAGGTTTTGTCTTATAATGATGCTCAATTATATTGGCTGCTATTGTTTGATGTGCAGTACAGTGGTCACATTTTTTGTCAATAATAGGAGAAGGAAGGAGGTGAAGCTGAGGTTGAAAGCGAAAGAGACGTAGTTCAACCCCGTGGGAGTTCCGAGTTTGAACGGAGTAAAGTTGGCAGTGGAGAGTCCGAAAATTTTACTCAGTTCCTGGCCTTGGATAAAGTCTTACCTGGTAGACCATTTCTACAGGTAGAACATCCCAGAATAAAATCTTCATTAACAAAGGCTGCCGTATGCCTGATTGCAGTTCTTTGTGTAATCAAACACTGTGGATGTAATTTTTTCTTCTTTTATTGGCAGATAATTGAAATCCCAACTGAGGAACCGCTGAAAGAAGGATGGAGGCTAAGCTACGACCCGCAGTGGCTTGCGGTTTTGAAGTCGACTGATGCTTTACTTGTACCGAAAAGTTCTCTTTGTTATATGCCCAATGAGACGGGAACGGAGAGGTGCCTGTCAAGAGCTATTGTGAAGGCTTTTAGCTGGTCGTATGATGTGACTCGTGTCTCAATGTAATTTTACATTAAACTATGAAATCGTGATTTCAGGTATGATTATACACCGTCAAAGGAAGAACTAGCTGAAATCCACCGCATTTTTGATGGAAACTTCGAAGTACCAGAGAATTTTGAACAAACAGTTCCATCGTATGAAGAAGGTGAACAACCTAGGCGAGCATTCCCAATTGTAAGTATTGAAGACGATTTTGATGAGATTTTTCATTAAACTATAATATTATGATAGTTTCGCTGGAGGAGAGCACTAAATTCCAACGTTGATACAGGAAAATCCTCAGACTACCCTTTTTACGGAGAAACTTGGAATTCGGGACCCACTTCGCCTCGTTGCCGATTTCGCCTCTGCAGCCGTTGCAAAAACCGCAGGCGAAGAAGAAATAACGGAGTTTGACATGAGCCTGAATGATACGACACAAGTAAGAGAATATTATGCTGAACTGGTGCTTAATAGTGATAAAAAAAGCATCCCCCGTCCTTTGACTCGCCCAGTTGAAGTGGTTCCAGTTGCCCCCGCAACTCCAGCCTAGCAACAGCAACTTGTATTTGTTCTCAGAACTTCAGCTATTGAAATTTCTTACCTCAGATCAGTCCGCATGCATCAGCGATCCAAGGAGGTGACGTAATAAGCATGAATGCCAGCAGAACCTCCCCTGTTCTTCATGAATGTTTAACTGAAGCTGTTTGCCATGACGGGAGGTGTTTCCGGATCACTTTTAATCAATTAATATTCCTTTGTTTATATCTCCTTAGGTATCCTTGAATCCCGATGAAATATCTTTAGCTGAAGACGATGACGACGAGCTAGTGGAAAATGAGGATCAGTCACAAAGTGTGTCCCCGTCCGGTAAAGAATCTGAGCGCTCCATAATTGAGCCAAGTGTGATACCGAAGTTGTCCAAACTCACACTTCCACCTCCAAAGAGTGAAGTGGGTGCTCTTGAAGAAGGATCGGAACCTTTAGCCACAGGAAGTAATCAAAGTTTTAGCACTGAGCTGGATATTTTACGCTCGGTCATGGGATCAACAGAAGCTAGTGTAGAGCTAGATTCAGGAATTTCCTTCAGCCTTGACCGAGTCGGTGAGCCACAAATTAAGCGCCAAAGAAACCGAAGATTTTACGCGGATGAGCCGGATCATGATGCATAGGGCATAGTTGCCGACAACATCAATGTCATCGCCAGCTGAATCGTGTCTTTCACCCGACCCATCCCCCCAATTTGTATATTTTGTTTGTCTGTGTGACGAGTACCATTAAACAAACGTTTTGTATAGCAACAATAACGTGTAAAACTTACTCTCATTACAGCTCCTATGAGAAAAAATAATTGATTTTCTACCACAGATGTTGGAAACAAGTGGAGGATGCGTCATGCGTCTACATTTGTCTTATAGTAGCAGCATTTAAGTCCGTTCCGGGTCCAAGGACGACGTAGATTTTACGCGTATGCGATTGGTCTAGTAAAAGAGATCAGCTACCGCATAAACCATAGCATCGGTGAAGTGGGCAAAGTTATTTGATGCGACATGCGACTTGAACTCGAAGGTTCAATGGACGTGGTTAAAATCTTATGATGTGTCAACCTGCGAATGTCAGGCATACATTTCCAAAACAAATTTGATGTAACACTTGTTGATTTCGTCATATTGGTTTTGTATCACACCTTCTGGCTTTCTTATTAGATGTTCTCATCTTGTGCACACTCTGGAGACCCAACATTCCCTCCCAAGTCCTTTAGACTCAACTTCGATATAATGTAAATGCAGATGCGCATTGCCACGATCCATATTATAAATACAGGTCGGCTTAGTAAGAGAAATTTCCAGAACTAATGGGTGACACTGACTGAGTACACATATTAGTGTTGGGGCACTGCTCTTATCACTCCTGTTGCTTCATTCCTTTCAGTTTGTCGTTGAGCACAGGCACTTACTTGGTCAGCACCGCTGTCAGCACGGTCTTCTGTAAAGGGTTCTTTATACCCTCTGTATACCAACAGCGCTTACAGGTAGTATTGAATGCGCTTTCCCTCTCTGAACTGTTGTGCTAAAACTGTAGGACATACCGTGGTAAGCTTTTTGAATAATATACAAAGTCAGTACATATATGACCCGTTCAGCGCAAGTAGATTTTTTCTATTGCCTATAGATTCAGTCCCTCTTTGCCCATTTTCATTTTGAGGATCCTACAGCGCGCCCATTGTAAAAAAGAAAACTGTGAAGTTTTTAGAAAACGTTCAAAATTATAAGAAGTTTTCAATGCTGCAGTGTTGATGTAGTAGTCTTAAGTAGAACCACGAAATGAATTATCAAAGTCAGCATCCAAACACCGTTGTCAATGGATTGTCAAGTATTTCAGTACAGTGTCGGTCCGGACTCCCGGCTGAGTTCGTGGTGGCCTCCGGTTTAGCTTATGTGGCACATGTATGCTACTGTAGACGTCTGCACTAAAAGTATGTACGCATGAAAGGCAGTACACCCACGCGCTTTTGCTCCCGTCTCGTTTCATATTGCTCTACCGTCGTCTTCCATCATTCATCCACTCACCACCCACGAACGAGGAGATTCGTAAATAAATCTTGTTTGTGTGTCATAAAATTGGTTATGCCCCTGTGGACAGACCGGAGGAGTCCCCTGTCTCACTGCCACTTCGCACGTGCCAGAAACGGATCGGGGTTAATTTTGGGGGAACCAATTGGAATCGAAGTGAATTTCTTCTAAAATCTGTATCTCAAATTTATAGCTCAAACTGCCGCGGGGGAGTAGACTTTGCACAGTATAAAAATGGGATGTCCTCTGTACGCGAGTCAGCATCAGGTGTCTTCTGTGCCGGTGTAAGTGCATCACCGCCACCATAATTCATGCTAGCAATGTTCAAGAGGCATGTACAGAAGCTGTATCCCAAGGTATTCACCCCAAAAATTACCCGGACGATCGCATCCCTTCCCGCGTCTGTTTTCTATTCCTAACGTTCCTTCAGCGTCTGAATATTATTGCAACTTCCCCGCAGCACGCCCCGGAGTGTAGCCGTCCTCCCCGTGTTCCAGGACCCGGCTGCACGTTGCACTTATGTGGCTTCGCTCCTGGACGACACTTTGTTGGAGGCTGGAGGAAAGGCAAACGCCGCCGCCATGAAGACCCATGAGAGGAGTCAAAGCTATGCCACTACTGGTTTATAACTTGCATGATTTATGGCGGCGAAAAAGTCTTGTGATGAATCTATGGAAAAAACTGGGAAGACAAAGCCGGCAGAGGTGCCTGTATCCCATTAGATGAGCTGCCTTGTGGAATAACGCAGAACAGAAAATGAGTTTCCAACAGGGATTTGATGAGGTTACACTATCCAGGGATTTAGTCCTCACATTCCAAATCCTAACATCCGGTTTTCCTTCCTTACATTGCACTCCACTGCGGAGGATGGTAACTTGCTATCGTCTTACTTGTCCATTCCTATTGTCACACATTCTAGCTAAGCCTAACCTTGGAAGACTTAAGGCTCGCCAGCTATTAGCAGAAGCTGGTTCTTGAAATGTATACAGGGTACGGAAACCATTCAGACTATATTAGCTTGAAACCCGGTGATAAAGTGAGCTTAATTCACTCCTTCCTTCGTCCCCTTCGTCAACCTTTTGGTAGCCAGCTCACTTGTTCACAGCTTCGCACATTAAACCAGCTTAAAAACTATGTGTAAAATTTGAAATCAACCTTACAAGAAAGAGAATGTCCCACGAATACTATATATTTCAAAACTATTTGGTCTTCCCGCCTCTTTATAAAATATTTTTTGTAGTTATGGTTAAGTATGAGACCCACAAATATGACGGCGGCACATATTCATTCGGTTCACAAGCTCTGTTGGAATGGACAAGGGCATAAATGCTGCAATCAAGTAACTGTATAGAGATTCCGAATGCAGTTTTGAAGCGCCTTTTCTCACACATGGATCATTCAGAATATACCACAACTAATAATGATTCAGATGAGGACAATAAACACGAACCGCATGGACGGTTAGTTTCACACGAGCAATTACACTGCCCCCCATCATCATCGTTTACTGGAGCACAAGGAATAAGTGGAGAATCCACGAGAGAAGTGTGATAGATGAACCCGACCTTTTGCACGCGGATTAAATGGCATGAAATCAGTAGGAGGCAACCAAGTCGATCCCTCTGCTGCTTCACACATGAGCGAAGGCCGTATGCACATACTGACTGGCACACTCGCAGGCAGCTGGGAACCCACACGCCATATGCCAAAAAGGCTGAACTTAAACTCTGTTCAGTCAAAGCATATCCATACTTCACGCTTGCGATCAATGAATTCCGAAATGATAGCCTCATTTGTCGGTCAACTGAACCCTGTAATTAACGTGGAACTGCTCAGGGACAACCATAATTACTTTTTGCCATTGACGCCGTAGAACAAACTGGAGCCATCCCGAAGGAAAACTATGGGTAAGCTCAAATTCAGAGTGAGCGTGAGTTTCCCTCTGTGCTCACATAAAATCATCAAGCTAAAGAATAATTACATGCTGAGAAAGTGGTGCAGACATTGCGTCCATTTACGGTTGTGAGGTTGCTATTTCGAAAATTCGAAGTGTACAGACTAGATAAATCTTCAAGTGGTTACGGAATACGCATTTTCTCTCCCGCTCCCACCCACCCCAGATCCTCCTTCCTTGTTGGTTGCTGGCAACACAAAATTGATTCAACGAAATAAAACTGTGTGAAAAAAGGAGAGCAAATAAACTTACTTTTACTGCTCGTCATTCCCGGATGCGAAGGAACGAGGGTGTGAACGGCCGTTAATTATTGGGCTCGGTGCTATCTTGGCCAGAATTTCAAGTTCCAATTCATCTTCCAGGAGGAAGGTCTCTCGTAAATTTTTACTCCCCCCGCCTTGAAATAAATTAAACGAGCGGAAAATCGGGAAATATTCCGTCGTTATGATGTTCAGCCCCCCACATTCTCTACTTTGGTTTGCATCCTCTGTAGCCCGAACGTTTAGAATGACGCATTCAGTCAAGTCAGCTCAAGTACTGGCCGATGAAAATCCGGAAAATCAGGACAGGATGCTCACTTGAGTTTTTTTAGGAACATATTCTAACGACTTTTTTTACCTCGCTCCATCCATACTTGTCCATATTGAGTATAGAGGAACCTCGTAAAAGTGGAATAATAATTGAAATTCATGGGAAAATAATATTGCGCCTCCCTCACCACATCATATGAAGCTCGTGGAGAGTGTGCGACTACGGGTAATTGAGGACTCACTCATATATGCTCATATAAGCCTGGCACATGCAACGGTTTTGTGACATGGAATGACAGAGGGATGCTCGGAACAACAATGGAGTTGATGACTACATGCACACACACACACATACATACACACACATGTCATTTACACATCTTAAAAGGATGTCCAAGGCACAGGTGTTTATTCATAAGTAATTCCGTCTCCACGGATCTCCTTCCTCTCCTCTGCGACACGTTCGGCAAGCTAGTTGGTTTGTACAAGATCGATTCTGATTCTTTAGCGTGAGTATGAAGCCACAGCTTCTTCTACCATTTTCTGCTTCAAGATTGCCTTTTTGCAGTCTTATTGCAATATCAATGAACCAAAAGAACCGGAAAGTGGTATAGTGATGAGGACGTCATCACAGAGTAAATTGTACACAATGTCACTAAGGCGCTTGTTCAAATGTGTACCACGGAATAAAGTCGCCCTTTTTCCCCTTACCAAAAATTGACGAGCATTTTGTAACCACGAAAATTCAAAAATTTGTTGAAGGGAAAAGTCTTTAACGAAAGCGCTCTCCAAGTTAAAGTTCGACGGAACGGTTGAAGATGGTTGGTTGTGAGGAGATGAAGCATGTCTATGCATGTCTTGGTTATGCTCTGAAATATATGGTCCATAGGTTGTATATAAATATATCCCAAGATAAAATCAATCAGCAGAGTTATTTAGAAACAGGGCTTACTATAGAAACATTATCCTAATTAGGTTCATGTATCATGCTAAAGTAGTTCTTTGCAGGTATGAATAAGATTCGCTCGGTTGTTGCTTCTGTACACAAAAATCTCCAACATTAGCGGCAATGGATTCGTGAGGGGCACATCTTAGATGTGTGATTTGTCAGTGAAGGGAACAATTTTGTTTGTGAAACGGTGCAACATGTTGTGACGGTAATGCACGAAATAATTATGCATATTACAGCAAACTCAAGGGGCCAAGCTCAAGAGTGCGTGAAGTTGTCTGCGTCTATGTTCAGCAGTGGAACGGTGTGGAATCTGTAGTGGTAACCGGTCGGAGAATCTCCATCCCGGAATTGCCACTTCAAATCCGTAACCCCTAACACACCTTACTGGGAGTTTATCAGTGCAGGTTTACATGGCTCGGGCCACTATTAGGAATTACGACTCCCGCAGGCATTTCAAATATAACATAATTTTAATAAAAACACCTTCCCCACACACGTCAGCTCCAGCCTATGACCCAGAACCATGCTGTTGTGTAGAACTCAACGCAACTCTCTTTCACTCTTCCAACACCAGTAATATGAGATGGCGAGAGAGGGGTTAAAAGGAGGAGGAAATCTTCCCTCATAGTCACATAAATACCTGCCTCAGCCCACCCACGGAGTATGTACATTTTAAATTTTTAAAGCCTGATTCCTTCGAAAAATTGTAAGTTGTTTCCCTTAGCTCCCCATGCGTTCTCCTACAAGCTCAAAAACATGCACATCTGATCTGCGGAACTTCAATTGTTTGCAACAACTCATTTTCTCTGCCCTTTTTCATTATTCAACCTTCCGAGTTTCCATATTCTTATCAAGGGGTTACGACCATTAGGCTGTAGCTGCTGGGCTAGCTATTGCTACGGGATTGAAGTAGACTTTTAGAAGAGGTGTAGTCATCTCCTGTGATAATCTGTGTTGGGCTGGTGTAGTTGGGAAGCAGGGAAGCGAAATATTCATGGTAGCTGTGCATCTTAAGCGAGTCGCATGTGATCACATGTCTGATATGAGGAATACTATGAATATTCGTGAGGGGCTTAATATGAACTCGCCGAGTTCTAGATATGTCATCATTTCGCAATCTACATTCTCGACCGTCTGGCTCGCATATGAACCCTACCACACGGAGGAACGTCGAGAAAGTCATACGGATTGAGTTTGCGCCTGCACGTTTCCATATCCGTGTGTGCATTTATGTGTCCGTGTCCGGCTTGTGTAGATTTGAATGTGTTTTCGTTTTTGACATCGTGTTTGTATGGTGTGCCTTTTATGTGTGAGTATATATATGAGGTTTAGCCACACAGAGTTAATTTCATATTTGTGTATGTGTTTGTCTTCACGAACGGATGTAGGTATGTGGTCTGACTGAATATGAACAAGAATGCGAATTTAGCAAAATATGATGAAATACAGGTAAGCATACGAATATGAATTCCCATCTCTGAATGCAAGACTAGAGGCAAAGTTGTCTTGTGAGCAGGGTAAGTTTTCCTGAGTTTGCCACAGGGCTACATCACCTATGTCCTTTTCTTCACTACCTTCGGCATTTGGTTAACATTTTTAGATGTAGCTAAACTTAACATGAGTTGGGTCTCAAATTGTCTCTTCATTTGTGATGGATTAGTTAGTTAGGTTTGGATGCGTCAGCTTGTACCTAAGTACTCAGCCGACACTGCCGAGCCGTTGGCCCAGAGCCTAGTGCAGCATTTTGTGATGGATAATGGGGATACCAATATGGAGCGGATGCACATATTTTATGATTTTACTGTGCTCCCCTTTTGTCATTTCAAATATCGAGATTCTAGATCTTGTTGCTTTATCTAGTTTGTAGTTCTCAATTTTTAAGTTGATTTGAGATCTGGAATTCGCACGTTAATTAATAGTTTCAGTTGTAGTCACAAGTTTCACGCAAGGGAATACCGTACTACCGTAGCGTGTTGATGCAACACATACACATTTGTTTGTGTATTTATGCACCAATGTGCATCTTTCTGCTTCAATGCACCAATGCGTATGGGTGCATACAAGTCTGCGTGTACACCTACTTATGAAAGCGTCTATGTGTTTAAAAAGGCACGAAGGTGTTCGCATCTGTGCGCTACTGTTGTTTGAGTCCATTGTGCAACTAAAGTGCCCGTAACTGTGTTCGTTGCATCTAATCTAATGTGGCCATATCTGTGAACAGTACGTTGTGTATCTTTGTCCTGATCTATTTTGTTTTAACGTAAAGTGCACCGATTAGTGTATGCGTATGCTTACCTTGTGCGATGGAAACAGTGCTCACTTGCTCAAGTGTGACCGGTGGTCAGGTGTTCAAGTATATTTGAATTTGAGACGCCAATAACACGACTATGAAATTTTCTTTTCCAGCCAGTAGTTCCTGCAGCTCGTACTCGATGCAGAAGGTTCTGTATTCTCGACTGATTCCAACGCTTGAAGGCAAGAAACGAGTTATAGAAACATTTCACATTATTTTATTGAATGCTCTTGAAACTTCCACGCCACCCTCCTAGTGCTCCAAGAGCTATAAACTCACGTATCCTCCCATTAACGCTGGCATGACGACGGATTGCTGAGGAATTCCAGAGGAATTTTTGGGAAAAACGAACATGACGTCAGATGGGTTCGTATGACGCGGGTTAACCCCCTGCCACAGTATCATATTCATCACATGGTTCTAGCAACACACGTAGTTTGTGGGTGGCCAATGAGGTAATTATCCACCACCCTCCGTGAGCGGAAAGAAGCAATCCGGTTTTAGCACCAACCCTTGTATCGCTCCTCCGTAGAGTCACCACCTCATTCATGATCCCTCATCTAGCGTGATACAAGGGCTACACACACACACACACTCCTGTACAATAATACGGAAGGGAGGGAACGATTTGGAGGGAAATTCATAGGCCTGCACACAGGGAGTCTTCCTAGGGTGGCCAAGTCGGAGGTGGCTATGGTGAAAACTAGACAGAATCTCTGTATAAAGAAGGAGAAAGTTGAGGGAAGGTACATCAGTGTGTAGTTGGCAGACGTGGTGAAAGCCAGGAAGTGAAGTCATCCCAGCCTCTCTATCTGCCTACATCTATCGTTTCTTTCTAGTTTCAAACTTTTTTCCGTTAAAGAACATTCTCTTCTCTCAGTACCACATCAACTTCCCAGCAGCATTGTCACCGTCACCGCGCTGCCCCAATTTATCCTGTAAATACCAACGACCTATTGGTCCTTCTAGCAAATCATATTGTGTAGGACTGTACAGCTAGAAATTTGAAAATATTTTAAGGATATTCAGTCAATCGGGAAGTAACTACGTTAGAACAATATCAATTCAATACAACTTTCGAGTAACCGTCACCACCACCGCCATCACCACCCTTGGGCTCAGCAATACCTACGGACTGCACAAGAGCTCCGTTGCCCCGACAGCAAGTACTTGAACAGCACCAGTGAAAGGTAAACTGCCTCGTGGACTCCCACTTCAAACTTTTTCATCAACGCTTCATTCCCTGGATTAGTCGCCTCTACCATCCAGTAGAACTTTTAGTTACACACCTTTGGAAAATCAGAGGTGAGCGGTAAGGAAGTCTACTGCCGTAGTCACTCTGGCTTTGTGATCCACCCTGGAGACTATTAAGGGACACCTCGAAGTCTTCATTTTTGTTCCTCAACCAATTACTCTTTTTAGCGGGCAAACACACTGTATTTTAAGAGATTCGCCGCGAAACATAAAACTTTATCATCCTTGAAGATCGTACTCTTGAGCTTTGGAGTGTCTCCGCTCTAGAGCACCTCATATAGGTACTCCTGAGTCAAATGGTTGACAATGCAGGTAGCACTATGACTTCCTACTATGGAAAGGTAGTGAGAAGATGGATATTAGCTAAATAGATTGTACAGATCTAGAGACTATGGAGTATAAGGTGGCATTTGTGAACTACACCAAAAGCTTGGGGTCAAGAGAGACGCTATTGAATTTCATTTGCTTGCACTAGCGTTTACAGCACTAATGTTGGATAGAAAGTTGATTCTAGGATGGGAACTTATAGTGCGAAAAAAAGGAAATCTGTTCTGCCACCAACAAGTTTTCCCATCAAAATATCCTACCGGGAAGTCTCATAGACACGCATATCGGATCCAATTTTTTTTGGGGTTCACTTTACCCTTGATTTTCTGGGGTGCACTGGCCGACACGTTGGTGTAGAACGTCTGTTGCGTGCTTCTTACTCGCTATGCTGGATTTAAGTTCCTCGCAGGACGTCTTTCAATCCCAGTTGATTAATATTTTTTGGTATATAATATGGGAAAAATTTTCTCATGGTCAAATGTAGCCTGGAATTGGTAGTCGTATTTTTGTGCGGGCTAATTGAAAATCAACTCGGCACGTCCTCTCTTTATATATATGTATATCATCACATGCAGAATATGCCATTCACCCTAGGCTACTCGCTCCTTCAACCCGACTGTATTCACATCTGTGTTTCCATAAGTTCAAGCTTTGAGAGGTTTTTTGTAATGAAAGCTATAAAGCAGATCCTCCCACCTTCCTTTTGGTCACATAATTAAGTTGCACAAGTCAGTTTACGAAGTTAAGGTCGGAACTTGTTGCTCCATCTCCACCATTATTGGAAGAAACTACCGGTTTCACCGCATACTCAGCCCTTCACGTATTCTTTTACTTTATCACTAATTCATTCAATTTGATCTCACATTCTTCGGCATCGCTCTGCATGTGGTGATCCCTTTGATCTGTCTTCAAGTTTCCATCTCAGAAGTGGATATGAATGAATGGAGAGAAACTGCCCCTGGCTGGTTAAGGTAGACAGGGTGGATGGAAGTGGAAAGGAGCATTGAGAATGTACAGAATAGTATAGATCAGTGTAGCCAGCTCAGCTATCGTCGACTCTCAGGCTCGCTGGGATTGGAACTTGAAACGCCTTTGGTAGAAATTCTGGGCTGGCAGTGGCACTATGCGTAAGAAAATTTTGAAATGGAATCATACTCCTATTATATGCTGCTCTCATAGTGGGGTGCTGGTAGGAATTCGTGTCCATCCTATTTGCTTGCACTCACAACTTACAACCTAAGTAAGCTCTCTCTCCCTACTAAGGTTCCTCAGATTCCTACCGTAAAGGCATTCTGTAAGTACCAGAATTAGCTTTAAAATATTCAAGTTTGCATTAGTAAATCGACCCACGGTCTTTATCACACACCATCTCGTCTCACGCAGGGATTCCGAGCATGCTTCTAACGTCGGAACCTGCGGCAGAAAAAATGGGCAAGGAAGTTCCTCATCGAAGTACAGCCGAGCGTGAACGGGGCTCTCTGCGACAAAATGGATGTAGAAGTATTTAACAGTGTATCGCAACAGGCATAACCCAACGGCATTTTGTAGCATTGCTCATATTTTTCTGATTATCATCATATCATCTAGGAATTGGATATTCCCCATTTTTGCACACTTGTATAGTGAACATGGTAATGGGGTCAAGTGAAACAAGTCTACCACACACAGTCAAGAAAGAAATAGGTTTGCTTAAGATAACGATCCACGAATGGTCACACTGGAATAGAAAAATTTGAAAATGATGGCATACGGGATGAATTTTGACGGGAGATGTAGGTTTGGTGGATAAGAACACCTAAAGATTTGTTCGTAGAGTGTAAAAATCATAACATCGTATCCGGACATAATGGTAAAATTTGTATTGTATAACCCTTGCGGCAGATCAGAATGTCA
This sequence comes from Pseudobourletiella spinata, assembly GCA_009870155.1. NCBI lineage: Eukaryota > Metazoa > Arthropoda > Collembola > Symphypleona > Bourletiellidae > Pseudobourletiella > Pseudobourletiella spinata. The sequence goes on along the minus strand of WJFA01001350.1, from coordinate 3,936 downwards.
AAGGTTCTATGTTGCGTCGTCCTGATGGGGTGGGCAGTTGCCGTGGTACTCGCCACTGCATCCGGCCGATCAAGTTACCCCAGAGCAAACCGTGGCTTCAAAAATGCCCAACTCTCCACAGCCCGGGGATTTGGAAAGCGAGACCGGGACGGTTCATCAGGTCTTCAGTCAGTTCCAGAGGGTGTCTTCACATCAGATGCCAGATCGTAAGTGGAACCAAGTTCTTTTAAGATAAATCTCTTAATCAAATCAACCCTATTTATTAAATGATTCAACTCCGTTCCTTCCTGTTGGATCATCATCCTGCCTATGGTTCACAAAATGATGATGAGCCTCTAAACTGCCCAACATCTCAGGGACCAAAGTGCACAGACCTGTAGAACTGTATCTAACGACGTGATCATCATTTGAGAACTATACCGACTCTTCCAGTCTAACCTTCCCAAAGCTCTATATTGGCGGCTTGTTCTGATAATCACTTCTGTACACTCACCTCTATCGTGTCAAATTCTACAGCGAGTTTTATTTGTTGAATCAAGTGATCACGAGGGGATTAAATGAAGATTTCGCATGAAAATCCTCCTAGTCACTTCATGAAAATGAACATTTTACCTCATAGCCCCCTCTACTACCGCCCCATAAGCTTGTGAGAAGTTGCTGATTTCTAATGGAACAGTAAATTGGACCTTGTTCACGGGAAATTAGCAGGCAGATTCGGTTGAAGTCACCCAAGTCAGGCTTCAGGGAGCTTTTGTAGCGTGTAGACAAGGTGACGGTGGTGGTGGTGGTGCGGCCGTAGTAAGTAGTGGACGACACGGTGTTCAAAGAGTGAGAATAGAGCTCTGTACAGGAAGCCGCAAGATTTTTCTCCCCCAAAAGGCATTACAAGTAGGTTAGAGCCGAAGCGGAGCATCCCGCACGAGTGGTCACTCCTTTGATTTTCTCCTTACATGCAATTTTCAACAGTAACAAGGCCCTGAATCACTGATTTTTTCGGCATTCCAACCAGCCTAGCTCCTACTAGTTTATTTATAGGAAATCCCCGAATGCTTTCCGCAATCACCGCCACACTTTCACTCCATGCAATGAGGGGGAAGATAAGATTTACTTGCTACAGACCCTGTATTATGCTCCAACATTACCCTTATGTAGGCTCTGACTCTGTGGTGTTTTACAACCCTCTGACACAAAAAAAAATTAGATCTCCTTTCCACACAGTATCCCACATGCTGCCCTCCGCATCTACTACAAGGACCGGATGCAATCAGCCATGCATAGTTGTTCATAGTGAAAGAAAATCTTGGCGACCCTTGTTTTCAAATCATTTGAATACATTTTTGATCATGTAGAGTGGTTGGTTTGTAGGACGAACTAGTGACAGCGAAAGGAAAGTTGCAGATAGGTAAAACTGTGCCGTGAGCCAATAGCTGTCGGACATGACCCCGAACACTGACTAGCTTAGCAGCTTTATTGTGCTCGCCAAAAGTGGATCCGCCACCATTCCAACATTTGTTGCCTCCAGAAGAGCCGGCCCNTGTGCTCGCCAAAAGTGGATCCGCCACCATTCCAACATTTGTTGCCTCCAGAAGAGCCGGCCCCAGCAGCAGGGTAGATAAGACACCAATTCCAAATTTATTTCAACTCCCGGTTACCGCATAGTTTAGTATAGTGAGGCGGAGGGACTATATCTTGAGCAGTAGTCGGCTACCCCCTAGCCGTACTAGTGCACCTAAGATTTCCGCAAGCCTTAAACTTTGCTAATTTGTTCTATTGTTGTGCAAGCTGCTCTCCCTAATCAGTTCTTTAGATAAAGGAACTTGGAGGCCGTTGAATAGTGTTTAATTTTACTACATCAGATAGAGACCAGTGGTTTGGGATGTGAGTGAACTGTAGCGAGCGAGAGTGTTCGTCTGCCAGTTTAATTTTTCCCCGGTCCATCAGCCACAGTCAGTGCGTAGTGTTAGTTAAGCCTTCGTCTCATCAGAATGAGGCACGCAGTAGAGGTGACTTGGGGGCAAGGAATGTGTGTTTTTACCTGTGGGAAAAGTTGGATAGTAAATCCATCTGAGTCTATAGGCCAGCGAGGAAACCTCTCTGATCATTTCCGCAGATCACACTCACAGCCTACGCTTCCACTGGTTTTACGCGGTTTAGAAACTATCCGACGAGGACTTCAAGTTTACAGATTATCTCTGGAAAGTCTGTCGTATCATACATACATGCATATGCGAAGTACCACAACGGAATGAGGAATCCCAGTAGACACAAATGAAATACTTCCGTATTAGTGCGGAAGCGTTCACGTAAACTGTATCTGTACATGTTCTGACCAGGGAATGTGAGATTGCTCATGTTCTTGAAAGTGCTGGCCGGCGAGAGAGAACTGGGAAATTTTCTTTCTCTTGTGCTAGAAGAAGATTGGTGTAATTGGATGCCCTTGTTTTTCTTCCAGCTATCCAAATGCGTGGTTAATTGAGGAGGTGCAAACGAATCCAGAGATGGCCCGCTTGGTAGTAGAACGGTTTGTGGATGAGAATGGTGATGGAGAATTGACGCCGGATGAACTCTATCGGAAGCTCTTCTACTGAGGCTCAATCCACGGCCAAGATTTAAGTTTCGTCAAGGAATTACAGTCATGGAGAACATTTTAAAAACTACACAAGATAACTGTGAAGGAGGAGAACATGAGAAGAAGAAGAGAACCGCACCGAGGTACTCCTTCATGTCACCGTCATAAAACTCTGTTCACCTCATTACTATTAGTCTCTCCAGAGCGCTGTATGTATATATATATATATATATATATAGTTGACGTAATGTTGTTGGTTAGTATTGACAGGTAATGTGATGGGTAGTCATGAGAATTTCTATAGTCATAAAAATTCTAGCACTCTTTGTACACCAAAATATATTTGTTCCTGTGAGATTTGTCGGTGCTCTGTCCATATTCTGATTTGTTTTGCTTGATGAGCATCTGTGTGCACAGTAAGGGAAAGAAACAGGTGGTGTTTAAATTTCAGGCAGTAAGCTGTGATCATGAGTTGAAGTTTAATAAAATGGGACGCCCGGATGAAAGTTACCAAGCGTTTCTGTCGGATTCGGACATGTGCGATGAAGAAAAACTGCCTAGTTGTTTCTTTCTCCACTCTATATGTAGCGGCTGTATCTCTTTCGAGCTACGCAAAATCTTCAGTGTATCACACCCATTCCTTATTATTCTTCCTCATCTTCATCTCATGATCAAGTGTCTTGTACTCACGGCTTGATCCTCTTGGATTAACTAATAGCGTTTAAATATTCAGGTAATCATTATTTGTATGCTTGAGGGTATCCCGTTGTCTGCTTCATTGTGTAGTGCTACCTCTTCAACGTTCTTAACTGCACAACCGCCCAGGAATAACTACTATGTGCACGTCGTAACAACAACTGCTATACACATTCCTACATCACTCATGACTCCCTTTTGCTTCCTGTATGACATGTGAATTAATGTTGGAAGCTGATAATTCAGAGGCTGACTGAGCAAGCCAAACTGTCGTAGACACTTGTTCCTCCCACCAAAATAAATGTGAGTTGGAAAATTGGTGCTATGGAAAATTCACTATATAACTGCATTCGGTAATAAACACTAAATGTATGTAATTCATTCAAAAATGCGAGCTCCAGAATGTATGAAGAAATAAATTATTATTTTGATCAAAATCATTTCGCAGGGTGTGTACTGGAGGGGCAAGTTGAGTTTCCATCCATAAGCCAAAGGAATCTCTAATGAGGTAGGAGAGAGATATCCTTCACAAATGTGAGCAGGTCGGTTAGTTCATAAAAGTTAAAGGAGGATAACTTGGGTTGTGACATGACTTGATCCTTAGCATTCTCATGTTTGCATTGTATCCCAAAGGTAAATAATATACTGCTCTATAGTTGACCGTTTACTTC
>WJFA01001349.1:0-22143 GCA_009870155.1 Pseudobourletiella spinata | reverse complement strand
GGTGTGCTGTGACAAGGGTGTGATTCAAATAAACGGTGCACATATACATATGGATATCTTACGTTCAATACATTGGCTCGGAAAAGATAAGGATATGCGGAGAAAAGTCACCCGGGCGGACTTCTGCGGAAGCAGAGAAAACCCTGTGGGGAAAAGGATCTTTTTAGTTCTCATCATCCTCCTCTCTTTCCTCCTTCTCTCAAAGTTTCCCGGAACTCTCTACCTGATTTTGTATGCGCTCCCATTGGGCAATCTTAACGCTTGAGTTGTTTGACTACCGACATAGCATGGCTCGGCAAAGTTGATGTTCTCATCATCATCGTCATCGTCCACAGCAGCCGAAAATGTAAATTTATTACGTGCGGGGAAATCCATGGTAGGATTCGTGGAATCTTTGGAAAGAGTATAAATTTAATTAGTAGACTGTAAAATCAAGGATTTATTTAACTTTAAATTATTCCTTCTGTGAGTAAACTCTCTTCATCGATATATACCCTCACTCTGGTTGTTTGTGGAGCAATTTGAACTTTTTGTAGTTAATAATTGTAGCTTTTATATTTACTAAAAAATCACTAATGAGTATAAGGAAGGAGTAAACGATCATAACTACTGTTGTATTAAAGTTGGAAAATATACTTACATACATTGGTCATTGTGTTTTATGATTCAAGCCGGATGTGACCCATCTTTCATTTTAGTGCCGCAATCATGATTATCACTATTTGTAGCCAGAACGCAATTTCCCATCCCTTCCATTAGCAACCATTAACTTCCACATGTGCGGAGTAATTATTTACGTAAAGTTTTTGGGACTGGAGGGATAAACGGGTAGGCATGGTTGGAGGCGGATGATACGGAAAGAGTATGTGTGTTATTAGGTTCATCTTTGTTCCGGGGAAAATCTCACCCCCGCGGCGGACTGACGAGTGTACTTACTCCGACCACTACTGCTATTACTAATACATTAATATGCTCAACAATAACCATCCCTACTGTGACCACCAGCTGAGGATCTCGAGGACTTTACTTCCCTTGCTATCCCTGGGCTACGGTGAGTTGGGAGGAACGTGAAAAAGTCATGTTTTCCCTTTCGCATTGCGAAGGAGAGATGTAAGAGGTAGCTGGCGGATATGGAGAGTCTGATGCATAATAGCAAGAGTTTGTATGATTATTATTGCGAAGGCTGAAGGGTCCGGAACTGGTTCGTTTAACTTTCCCGGTCGCCTGCCGATGGGCTCGGTTGATACCGCGAAGAGAAATGTGTGTAGCCGTACGGTAGTGTAGTACAGCAGTAGCAGCTGTATGAGGAATTGAATTGAGATGGGAATTGGTACTAGGTTGACGCGCATACTTGGGTTTGGCACTTGCGAGAAAATTCGCTCCCCGGGTGCTACTTTCTCCCCGCCTCACATTCTCTCCCTCTCTCTTTCTCTCTCGCACACACACAATATGTGGAACTAAAATCCATGTGAAAGTTTTCCTACAGCTTCGCCATGTCTCTTCCTCTCGTATGCCGCTCGTACCTCATCCCAGCCTCCATCCTCTCACCACACGGCCCAAAGAGACGCTTATAAACTTTACACAGTGAGTCCATATATGACAGGAGGAATGTGAGTGGAGTGGAATTTTATGGAAAAGTCCTTACTGTATATGCATATATTCATATCGACGGGCAAGGTTGAACTGTAAAACAGTGGCACACACACATACACACACTTTTTATCCCAATGCTTGCCGTCAAACCTCCACGGATATTTATGTACATAAGATTGGTAAGTGCGGAACGACGGCGGGTTTGTCTCTTAACTTGCCCCCAAGTTTACTTCTTCATTTTCATAGGTCGTTCCCGCTCCCGCTCCCACTACAGCTATATAAGTATATACCCATTGGATTATTATAGTCGTCGTTCTGTCCGCTCTAATGATCCCGAACCAACCGCAAACGCTCATGGGCCATTGGCAGAAGAGCGTGGAAGGAGGAGGACGGCTTATGTTCCACATTTACAAACATGTTCTTGGAGGGATTTGGATTAGAATTCCGAGCCCCCCGCTCCGTCTCAAGATGTGCTCAATCAGTGGGATTCCTTTACAAATTGCCTTTATAGCAGTCAATTCAGCCCCATTTCCCCCTGCCCTCTTGGTGATAGCCGTGCGGATTAAATGGCCCTTTCCCTAATACGGCTACTACTACCTCGATATCTTCACAGATTTCCCACTTCTGCAAACACATTATTGGGATAGGTCGTCGTCCGTGAGGCGATGACGGGGAAATGGGTAGTGGCTGTGGAAACTCTCTTCTTCTTCTTCTTCTTGTTCTACTTCTTCTTATACGCTCCACAGTTTCTACGACATCATCTAGCGACTCCATTAATTGCAACTTTTCTTTTATAGAGATCCGCTTACCCAGAGCCTAGCAACATCTGTGCCGCTGCTATAATTCCATATTCCTGCAGGCTTCATGTCAAAGAGAACTGTACGGTGCTTCGCGTGAGCCGTGCATGTGTATATTGTGCGGCCGGTATATCAGCTATACGGTAGGAGAGTACTTTTGTGTCCATGGTGGGAACTTGGAGGAGCACATAGAGCATCTGCCCCACCATCTTTTCTATCTTTTGCTTGATTAAGTTTTGGCAGGATCCTACCACTACTTTATGACTCTTCCAAGAGCTGGGGATGGAGGGACGAAGAGGAGGGAGAGAATCTATTTCTTGTTACTTTTTCACAAAGTTTACCAAAAAGCTCTTTCCATGGAAGTGGAGGTGAAAGTGGGAGGAGGAGCAGATGACAAGCGCACTTGATTATGCAAAAGACTTAATTATCCTCCCAAACACATTCTACGCTCATTCCCGGTCGTCTTAGTCATCGTCTTCTTCTTCTTCTTCTTCTTTCTTCAACAACTCATTATGCGCCTTTCCACTTGTCCGAGAGACGGGCTATTATGCTCTGAATGTAGTAGTAGAACTAGTAGAAACCTTTTCTCCTTGAATCTTTGAAAGGCGAGGAGGGAGGAGTGAGACGAGAAGAACTATTTCGAGGTGGAGGAAGACAAGTGCGATGCACATTGGTACATTGACAGACGAGAGAAATATGTTATATATCGATTTGTAGTCTTGCGACGAATTTATCTGTGGATTTTAGCGGATGTGCGGACGGATGGACATGAACCAGTCATGACTTATTCAGCACACAGGATGTTGGCGGTATGGAGAGTTGTGGGGACGGCGGGAACGTCTTCGTAACGTGCAATAGTTAGGACGTAACTACGTGCCTCATTTTCCGGAATTTGGGGAGTACGCGGTGTAAGTCGGAAAAGTGGTTGGCAGTCTGCCCTTCAAACACCTCTCGAGGCCACCAGTGGTAAAAAAAAGGAAGTACACGTCATGTTGGTGATGTGTGTGCATGTATGTGTATGAATGGGGCGGAAAGGGCAAAGGTTGAAAAATCTGGGTCGTGGTATTAAATGTAATACAAAAAAGTATAAAGTTGTGACTAAAAGTAGCCCAGACAGCTTTCAGCCTATTGCACACTGCCGTCTTGGTGGATTGAACTGTTGTCATGGCCGTCCTTTTCCGTGTGCACGGTCCATGAAAACACTGAAGGAAATCTTCTGGGATAGCTAACTGAGGTGGGACGGCGAAAGGCGAAAGTTTCATGTTCAAAATCGCATGGGCGGAATTGTCTTGGAGTGAGCGGGTCTCTTGAATCTTTCCACATTTTCACAGTTTCTTGTTCACATTTCATTCAAGTTCTATCCACTGACTGAGATTTAACAGGATGATGCGACTGTCGGTGGGTCAGTGAACTTAAGAGCTGAGGGAGTCTGAGGGCGTGTAACTGGTCTTCCGGTGGAAAAGTTCTCTGAAAGGAACTCCGTCCCTCTTTGCCTTACAAGTAGAAGTATAATCCTTTCGGAGTTCTTCGGATCTGGTTTGAATTGATAATGATTCTCGCCGTTGAGTTTAGACGTGCTCTCGTGAATACACATGACAGAGTCTCCCAGTAACGCGTACTAAGGGCTGAAGTATGATAAAGGTTGAGGGCCAAGTGATATTCTAATTTTAAGGTTCAAGTATGATCGGGGAAAGACGTCAGCAGTAATATGCTGCTCCAGTGAGGACAGACCGTTCAGTTTTCATGACTATGTAATCCAACATATGATCATCAAGTTGCAAATCCAAGAACTCGACTTTCATCAATATTTATTGGAACTTTCCGTTCAGTGGTTGTACAAACATAAAGACGAGCCTTGTTGGTCCATTACGGGGAAATGGTGTACATACTCCGGTCTCTTGTTTCAATAACACCGAAATTTTCGTTTGAAATGTATTCTGCAACGAGGAAATAATTAAACTTTAGCGTTATGAGATCCTTACTCGTTTCGAAAACTAACACTGATTTCCTGGTAATATTCTTGTGATGTGAAATCTTGTACAAATGAGATGACATCAAAAAGTTGTTTCCCAAAGAATTCTGATTCGAGGATCCAAACTCTGACGCAGATCCGTGAGCTGCGTAAGCTGGCCCGTTCTCCCGCTGCCAACGAGCCGTGTGATTGACAGTGACAGTACTACCTCACAGGTATAAAAGCATGGCGAAATTTCCAAACTGTCGTGCGGTTATTCGGCAAGATTGCTTTTCAAATGGAAACACAGGAGTGGAAAGGGGAGTTGCATCAGTTACGGTGGGAGTTCCAGGGAAACGTCGCATGTGATCTTGAAAAAAAGAGGAATATAGAATCTTTGTCTCTGTTCTTTACCTTCTTGTAGTACTGCAGATCAAGGGAGTTAAGATCTGTTCCATCATATTGTGACACGTGTAGTCGTACAGCTGTTAAAAATATCAAGGATGTGCATTGAATTTCCCGATGAAAAGACCCGGATTTCCACTCCACATATTCTCATATCCACATTCTGTAGTCTTCCTCCATTTCGATCGTGCGTCTCCAAGTTCCTTCGCTGACCAGGCTGGAAAATTCTTTCACAAATTCCCTTTTGTTCATGGAACGCCGCTCAGTTCGTGCAAATGCAGCTTTGAAAAGTTGCGTGTATGAAACCGTTATTGAGTTGTAGTGGTTAGAAGAAATCCAAATGTGAAATATTTTTGCGTGCGCTTGTATATAGTAGTGAGGTAGTAGTGATATTTTTTGCCCACCTTATGAGCCGTGGTGGTCTCAGGAGCGAGGATCTCAGGTGTATTCAGGGCGATTGAACTTGGGAATAGATTTAGGGATGACGTCACACTCGAACTCGTGGAAACATCTGAAGGGTTGACTGAGTGTGTGCACAGTCACAGCGAGTAATGTGGTTGGTTTCTTCTCATCGAATACAACATTCAACATATTTTCCATAATATTTACATTAATTTCGAAAGGAAAGATTCTCGTAGCATTAGAGTCGGGCGGGCATGTTGATGTTGTGAGCGGAAATTGGTGAGTGTGCATGGATATATGGGAATTGCTGAACAAGCATGGGTCCAAGGTTCAACCTGTTTCCGATCTCGATAAATACTAAAAGACACGGAGGGGAAGCGGCTGCTGGAGTAAAAAGAATGCAGAAAAAGAAACAGTATTATGATGGATTACCTTCGGTTTTTATCCAAAGCTGTTGCTGTACTACAGATTGTAAAGACGAACTGAAGAGCCTTGGTCGGGTTATCGGGGGAAAGCTGTGAGAAATGTGCCCTCCTCAGAAAGATTGCCGCACTCATACATCTGAGGGCGAGCGGGCGGGCGGGCTCACCTCCGCCAACGGAAGTCTGGCGAGCCGAGTTTTTTATTCCATGCTACTCCACGCATGTACTCCGTTAACCGCAACCCCATTCACTTTAATTTGAAATATGAGCAGTTGCTGACGCACATTGGACCAACAAATGGCTACAGGAGGATCCAGACTCGGTCTTTCAACATAACAAAGGAAAATTCGGAGCGAACTGGACCGCGTGACTGTACACGGTTTTACTTTGTGATCTAACTCCTCCCAGCCCAAGCTTGTACAATACGTGCCAGGATTGAAAAGCAAGAGAAAAAGTATAAACTTTAAAAAAATCTGGGAAACATGTTACTACCCAGGGTTATAACGTCAGAAATTGTTAGTGCAAAGATTCTTTGTACAAATTATAATGTTTGTATATTTCGTAGCCTTAATGAAAGGTAAGTATGTTACGATAGCAAAGTGTGTGCATGTGTGCCGTACTGTCTGACTCTGAGGGAGATGTTATTCATTGATGAAACACGCTCTACCGATCAATAATATTCCAAGCCAACATTTATGGGTCCACGCTCTGTAATAACACGTAGTGTCTGTTTGCATAAAAAGTGCATAATTTCAACCTCTGCACTGTGTACACGCTGAACATGCTCCATGCTGAATCTCATTTGCGGAGCATCATTGAGAATGTGAGCCAAGATTCTTCAGTGTGTAGAATATGTGTGTGCTTTAGTGGATCAGCCTGTTAGCCCGAGTGTATCTCAACTTGCTCTCCCAGAGCCAGTCGTGCCTGCATGTATATGAACACACACACATAAGGCCAGGTTTCATTCAAGTGATTCTAACGCAGGCAGAAGGAGCTGAGTGGGGAAAGGAGTCAATAAATTGGAGACTGGGATCGATGGAAACAGCAGGAAATCACTTGTGAGGACGTAGAACAGTTTGAGAATTCAATCGTTTCTTCATAAATTAACTCTGGTCTCTTCATTTGGTTGTTGAATGCCGGGGGCAAAAGTGCAATCTGTATCTTGTGTGTATCCATTTATTCAGTAGTTACGTAGGCTTGAACCTCCTCTTCAGTGTAGAAGCTTCATTCATACAACTCTGTACCTCAAGGTGCATTCCTTCCTCTTGTTCATACAAAGAAAAAACATGCCTATGCTCGCCACGTTCCAAGTCGCGCGAAAGTGCGAGCCAGGGTAATAATCCTAACAGCTTGCAATCCTATGGTGAATGTGAGCTGACATCAAGCCAGTCAAATCTACCGTAGGATTCTGCCCAGTGCATATATTTGTCAGAATATATTCGGACAAATTTATTGAACGTAATTTTTGTACAATTTTTCTTCTTTGGCAACTTTATGCTAGGGTAAACTTGGGCACAGTGAATATTACCATCACATGTGTCCAGATATCGTATGACATCATGGCATCACGTAACATCCTTGTCCTGTTTCACTCACGTGAATGCATTTTGAGTCTGTCTCTCGCTCTCTCTCTCTCTCTAGCCCTGTGGAAAGCCGGAGATAATTTCTCTGTTTGCATGGGACTTTGACTCTCAATGGACTTTCGTTTGCTCTGGCACTACCAGTTCGGGGAAATAGTAAATAAATGCATAGCTTCCTCTCTCCGAGTGGGATAACTTTTACATGGTGGCCATAAGTGTAGTTTGTTTTCACTGTTGGAGTGGAAGGATAACATATAAACCTATCATGTGTGTGAGGGGAAGTTGGCCGGCTTTATGATGCGGTTTGGCGGCGGGTGTACCTGTGAAACTCCGCAGAATCCCTTATCGTCCCCAACCAGCTCTGTTATGTAGCGAGGACATTATACCTTTCGGAGCCGCGGAGCGTAGTTACAAGAGTAAATAACGAAATGGATTTTCCTTTCTTGAGCTGAGAGACGTCGGTCTATATATACGTACTACGGGGAAACGGCAGGCTATTCCGTCCGGTCCATTTCGGCATGAAGGATTTTCCTCTTACAGTCTATTTACGACTGTTTAAACAACGGCCTCCCATGTAACTTTCCCCCTAATCGTTTTTGTACCAGAGATCATGCAATTTCCTTATCTTAGTTTTCTCTCCTGCGAAAGTCAAACTTTTTTTCCTGTCTCGAAAATTGCTAGATGAGAGCGGTTTGGATGAGATGAATTCATCTCATCCAAAGCTGTCTCATTGAGAGAGCTTTGGATGAGATGAAGAGGAGGGGTGGTAGGGCAGGGTGGGACTTGAAGATTTTTGTCCTGACAGATGGAGTATATGAGCACGAATTCGATACGACCGCCTATAGTGACAGTGTCGCAGACAAATCTTTTGTGACTTTTACCTTTACGCATTGTGCTCAAGCGCGCTGGTCGAGGAGGTGCAATTTAATTTAGAGAATTACGCCGGGCATAAGGATATCAGGTATAGGGTATCCAGTACTTTTCACTTAATTAATGTGGTCCCCTGTTTCAGGGAAAACGCCGCTGTACTATTATCCTGGCTCTTTCAAAAGTCCGCACGGTCGGTGATCTGCGACTACTGCTGCAATATACGGAGGCTCCCGCGGTCTATTCTTATCCCACTGTAGTATGGATTGAAGTGATGACGCAGGTGTAATCTGCTGCTCCACACGGGAGAGGCAGCGGTAACTGTGGACGGAATTCCATTTTCTCCCTTGTCTCTCTCGGCAACGCTATCTATTTTATTGGATGACTCCATATTCCACACCTCTCCCTCACCTCCCACCTCTGCCTCTGACTCTCATTCCAATTATATTTCTTTATTTGTGCAGAGCGGTGAAAATGAGATGAAGCTGATGACGATGACGTTGAATTTTGGTCGTATTTCATAACTGCTCACATGTTATCACTACTATACAACTACCCTTCAGTTACATTCAACTCATAGACCGAGAAATTGAACTCACTTCGGCATTACTCACACGACTCTTAGGACATTCACTGTGCACCGCAGGCTGTAACGGGAAGGTGGATGAAATGACGAGATGAAGTCGATTTTCTCACATGTGTCACAATCAGAAGTCATACTGCTACTGCGAAGGCTCTTGAGATGGTTACTTTTATTGCTTGGTACTTTTCCGCATAGACAAGTTGGTTCTCCCGCTCTCTTTGAGAGTCAAGAAAAGTTGAGATGGTATTCGTAGCTTGTGAGACTTCGGAGTATTAAATTGGAAGTTGAGATATGGGACATAGTATATGAGTCAAAATTTGGACTCGGATGAAGTTTCCAAAATTAATTTTCTTTCAATTTTCGCATAATAGGTGAGAATCCGTAAGCGAATAATATGTGTTATGTCCTAGAATACGGCAAAAGCTTGTCATATTCTATGACCTCACCTACCTCTGGGATTGAGGCTAGGATAGAGATAGACACATCACCTGCATAGGCTTCACATTCTGTACGTTTGAAAAAAGTTGTATAAGGGGTGGTCGTAGAATTTTGGCTCACTGATCCGCACCACCGACGTTGGAGACTTCATTAGAGCAGTAGTAAAGATACTTTTCACAGATGGAAGATGAAGGAATAGGATAATGTACTGGCATCACCGGAGCGAAAATTCCAAGGTCCCTATACAGAGGAGAGGAATGTTTATACGGAGTTTCAGGATCCGCGGATTGACTTTCAAATTATTTCATGCATAATACACGGAATTACGTAAAATTGTGATAACATGAGGAGTGTTTACATCACTACTGCAGTAGTTTCCACGCGGTGTTTATTATGACTGAGAGATTCACTCCGCCCGTCCACCAATCTGTTTGATTCTCACTCTGAAAGTATCAAAATGCCTTTTATTATTATTAGCGAAACTTCAAAGTAAAGTCTACTACTGTCCAGAACACATTCCTATCATGGAAGCCCCTCAGGCTTCCCTTCCTGCCATCATTCCCGGTCACAGCGTTTCATCATCCTCGGGATGAACTTTCCCTCCGCAGCTCCACCCACTCATCCAATTAATTATCTCACGTGTTCAATTGGATGGTAATCATAAACGGAGCTCATATCTAGCAATATCGTATAATTTCCGTCGATGTAACAGTCATTTTGGAAGTAATGAGATCGGAAAGAAATGGAAGTTGAGTCGGCATGGATCACTTACCCACCAGCGTCGGAGTTCCCACACAACTCTTCCCCGGTGACTTTCCAATTTGGACGCCTCCTTCCGCTCATTCCGGCATCCACAAGGCATAACCGCCCTTGCCAAGCTAATACGGCTTGTTCTTGCAGGGGAAGGATTCAATTGAGTCCTTAGAAAAGTCTATTATGATGACAACTGCACGGTGTCTCTTCCTAACAGATTGGAAGGTGGCTGTCCTTTCCAACCCTTTCCAATAATAGTATATGCCGCTTAGCGCACTCCATGCCATAGTGTGCATACCATCTACGGTACAGTAATACTACAGACTGCGAAAATGAACTTAAGTAAATCATGGATTATTCAAATCAGCTCTCTCCCTCTCACTATATATGTTGAGCCGAAGCCGAAGGCAAACAGGGCTGGAGCGGAATTGGAGGAAGAGAGCTACTTCGCCACGGTGTAGCTCATTTCGGCATGTAGGAAGTATACAACAAGATGCTGTGAGACTAATTGAAATCCATTTTCTCAGTCGTGGCATATATATCCGTCCCGGCCTTATGTTTCCATTCTCTGTTGATGATGTAATGCGCTAAAGGACTATTTAGGCTTCAGTCCTGATTGTGGCCCAACATCCAGAAAATCTGTGTAAGCCTATACGTGTGGATACGAGGAGAGTGCTTTCCGTCCTAATTTATTCCATCTTCACAGCTCTCCAGATCCGCATGCTTACTCCAGGGCTCTATAATAATTCTCCGCCATCGTCATCCTCATCTCTAGGCTTGGGAAGAATTGGCTGTGCATCCCGTAGTCAATGTACGAGAAACAACATCTGTGGAGCTGAATTTTGGCGACGGCCCGGGGCAGATTCTCAAGTCAGATTTGCGAAAGAGGAAACTTTCCACAAGTTGGGAGAGACGAAGGACCAGGTGTAAAAGAACTTGGCGTAATTGCATGAGATTGTACAGCATGGTTTTCTCCTGATGGTAATAATAATGATGATAGGAAGCTATATGACTCTCTGAAGTTTCTGAATGAATCCGCTCGTTGTTAAGTCGACAGCAGCAGTGGTAATTGGTAATCGCAGTGGCTTAGGTAGTACACAGTCCTACGCTATAGTAACTGCTCCTTTGACCCTTTCAAATGTCCTGGGGACCTCATAAATACTGGATGATGTCGCATTGGAGGTGGGACAATGGCCATCATCATTACTATTACCATTATATGTCATATTATGAGGTTCCTTTAATGTCAGATAGCCATTGCAGCTGATAATATATATTTTTTCTCACATCTGACTTCATCACATATGCATACACTGTACACGGGAGAGGAACCTACTTCATAGCCCTTTGTCACTCCGTAGTGACCAATAAGGAGGCTTTCGGACAACGTCTGCTAGCCGGACAACAACGAATGGCTATACAATGAACACATCGCATATTTCAATGAAAATCATACATGGGTAGAATAGCTATATGTTATACAGCAATACTTGTATTAGTATCTCGTCTGCCTACAAACGACAGCACAATCTCTTCAAGAACGGTACACAAACTTGACAAAATGTTCCTCTTCATCTCCTCATGCCCACAAGAACAACATGAACAACATCCTTATGGGATGACACTTTCCTTTCTTCTCCACATAATAGACCCAGTTTGCCGACCACGTAACGAGACAGCAACGAATTTTCCACCAACGTGCTCGCTTCCTGTAATTTATTTATCTCCGAGATTTATGCTTCGAAAAAGTTAGTTGGAGTCCACAAGAAAGGATGCAGCGGCTGCGGTGGCTGTGCACAGGATGTACGATGTGCGGCAATAATTTTCACAAAGATCTACGCGGCTCTCAGAAATCCGCGGGGACAAATCTCAAAGGAGGCAACCACACACTCTGCCGCTCTTCGGGAACATGTTCTGATCCACCAAAACAAATGCCATGATTACCATAGTAGTAATAATAATAATAAAAATAATAACAATAATCATGATAATTTGACAATTAATATCAACGTAATTACTTGAAGTTCGCTGCCACGTAGTTCGAAAGTTGTGTATGTAATTGAGCGTCCGTACGCATTCCTCCTATGAGCCGGAGCGGGTGCAGAGGAGACGATACTAAATCACCTGCTATTAGCCATCAACGTGAAATCAACTGCGTACTATACGACGGGTCCGTTCGTCCATCCACAAGAGCGTGGAACTTGAAAAAGAAACACAGAAGAAGAGATGATGATGAAAAAAAATTGAGCAAAAAAGTCGACGAAGAAGAAGGAGCTAATGCAACCACAATCAGAGTTACAATAATGATTTAATGGGATAAAAAAAGACCAAGAGCTATCAGAACACATTGCCCTCCCACACGAGAAATCCGAGGTCAACATCAATTATTATTCTCAATGAACGCCTGATGAATCTTAATCATCTCCTTCTCGTCGTTGTATTCCTCGACGTTCCTGTCGTAGTTGTCGTCTCTTCTCTATACACACTCTCTTATCTTCTCTCTAAAACATCTTCCAACTGTATAAACACCTGAGAGAGCTGAATTACCGCGTCTTGATTCTCTCCTCCTCGTACTATGTTGATGTCAAACAAAGTCTATATAGGTACAGACTAGTGCCTGCAACACGGGGGATGAAACTCTCAAAGTTTCAAACCACCTGCACACACAGTAATTATGAGTGCGTACATACGCAAAAGTACTACAGTAGACCGTCGACGAGGAAACTGGCAAAATTATAGTGAACGGCAACGTTTTGATTTTCCCTCCCGTACAGCATGCGGACCATTAATGTGCTCTGGATGGTCATAAGTTGAGCCATTACCAACTTGTCATGTTGTTGGTTCAGTTCGGTTGGTCAAGTTCGCGAGACTCTTGATACATTATGTAAAGAGCTCTATACTAATGCATTACGCATGTACCTTCCCGGTTGTGCTCCACACGAATTGAATGTTAGGCAGACGATGCCCTGAGCGTGTTCACCATAATTATTATGATGTACGAACGTTTCTTACACGCTTCCATTATAATTTCACGCTCAACTTTTCTGGCAGCGGCCATTGTTAATTTTGTGAAAAATTTGGACATAATTGTTCGTAGATTGGATTGAGGAGGATGTCGTCGTGGTTGGACGGTCACTGTGAGCGTCGTCAATGTTGTTACGGTGACTCCGACATCAAGGTGACGGCTGCCATATGCTCCTTTTCTTACACCCTGCTGCCCCTTCTCCACCGCGTATAACGGAATGACATTAACTACACTCGGCTCCTCACACACTCACTCACTACTCACTCTCACGTCAGACTGATTGCACTCTGCACGGCTCACTGCCGCGTCTCTCATTATTTCATCATCATCAACTTCATCATCATTATGAACCTCTTACGAGAATGTCTTTCCCGTGTCCCCTTACTGTCGGTCCGCCGACCTTACACAGACGGACCGCACAATATACAGGGCCACATTTATAGAACCCACCACCCATTACTCCCACATGAAATCACGGGAGAGGAATCGACTCAATTAATCCATAATCCTCACGCTCTAGCCTTCCGCCGCTAGATGCTCATTAAATTGTGCATACATTAGCGTTACGCTGATTACTTTACACCGTGGAAATAAGCATTTGCCGCCGCTCGTGATGACAACCCTGCGGAAATCCAGCTTGTGCTCCTTGCTACATGACGGTGATGCAATTAAGCCGATGTGTCGTGCAGCAATGGTGTGCCGGAGTGAGTGTCATAATGAAAGTGACAGGCTTACACTTCCGAGGTCGGTGAGGACGACTACGAAGAGCATGGTAAATTAAAAGTTGAATAATAATCATCAGACATGCTACACGTCATGTTATCCCTTCCTTCCTGGCAAGAGTTACATACTGAAGGCTCACGGGCTGCCTGGAGAGCACTCACACATTACATTACAAACACACACACTCACACGTACATGCATCAGTCAATCCGATAAGTCACAGTACCCGCGCTCTCACAGAGTGAAGAAAATTAAGAACCATTGTTTCAAGCTCCTCCCGCTATGTTATACCTTTATAAGTACAAAGTTTATAAACTCGGTACATCATTCATTCTCCTAATTACCTAATTGCTATTTACACAGACCAATCAACAGTCTTCGTCGTCGCCTCACTCTCACACCTCACACAGTCAGAGTTTCCGTACACACAATAACACACGAGCCTTATCGCACCTTCCCGCTCATTACTCATAGTATAAATTAACATCTCATTGTTACACTAGGGAATTAGTGAGTAGTATTCCAGCGAAAGGTGAACTGCGATCGTGCCTTATGATTCTTCTCTTTGCTATTTCTGGCGTGTGTAGGGTCACTCCATGCGGTTGTTCTTGTGTACACCTTGGATATTAGAATCAATACCAGAGGACGGCGGACACGTACGGCGTATGTTATTGTAGAAAGAAAATTGATCCTGAGAGATTGATCCATGGCAACGACCGCACTGTAATGACCACAAGGGACAAAGCTACTTACTCATCCGCAGGGACTCTCTATCTCTCTCTCTCTCTCTCTACCCTCTAATCATTATTTTCCTGCTCCAGGATCAATGTTTTGTGTGGACAATAGGTGTGATACAGGCAACGTGAAGAGGCTTTCAAAGTTTGATGCGCGAGAGGGTAACCCTGGTAAAGCATGGCGGGGAGGCTGTGTGGATAAGGGCATTGGAGGTGGAATTCGATACGAGGAATGATGCGGCTTACGGAACCATCATGATAGCTTTTGGACACGACGAGAGTCATCCCTTGTACCATCGTACTTGAGATGTGCAATAGGTATGAATTGGATATAATATAGATGGCTGGACAGGTAGTAAGTAGTTGGGCATACACCCTATATAATGCCATTGCTGCAGCCAGTAGTAGTACACAATACTACATAGGGAGCCCCGAAAGAACACGTAATCGTCCTGTACTTTTACTTGTCTGACCGTTTAGGTGAGCTCGCGTGCGATGAGTTCGGACGCGCGGTGTTCTTTCCGTAAGTGCATGACATGACACACGAAGACCGCTTGAAGCGCCCACGTTGACGTACGAGAAGATGATGAGGAGGACGGTTTGTGTGGAAATGGAGTAGTGTAGCCTCCACTACTGCGCACACACTTGCACTGCAAAGACCATGTGTGTTTGTATATGTGCGGGGGGAGAGGGGAAGAAAAGAGTGAGCGCAGAGGATAATATGAAGGCTGAAATTCTGTAGACAGGAAATTTTTCCCTCCATTGTCTTTTCGTTTACTTTTCATATAAGTCCTCCTTAAAGAGGACTATGCCGCGTGCTGGGAGATTATGGCCAAAATAGGGAAGCGGGCAACTTGAGCAAACATGTAGGGAGAGATGAGGAGCGAGACGACCCGG
Organism: Pseudobourletiella spinata; assembly: GCA_009870155.1. Taxonomy (NCBI): domain Eukaryota; kingdom Metazoa; phylum Arthropoda; class Collembola; order Symphypleona; family Bourletiellidae; genus Pseudobourletiella; species Pseudobourletiella spinata. The sequence continues at coordinate 6,973 of WJFA01001349.1, read as the reverse complement.
TGAGTGGAAAAAATTGTACGTGGGAGAAGTTATAGAGGATTTTTAAAGTAGCGCCTGTCTCAGAAGGCTTTGAGTTGTTGGTGTAACAGAATAAAATCTGTCTCGTATAGACATAAACCCGTCTTTCCTACCTTCTTTACTGGCTCATATATACATGAGAAAGGGACCATGGTGGTAGTGCACTAGAGTACAGAAAACCATCTAGTTCACCATCTTCGCCCCCTTTCCACCATGCTTGGGCTCCCTATTACTTTTTTAGTTGCTACCGTCTGTAGTATGTGCATTCTATATATGCTCCACTACCTTTTACTCCCGTGGGTAACTTTGTTTTGGGGGGATTTTATTTCGCCAAGTGAGAGAAAGGAGAACAGAGGGGAGCCGGGTGACAGAGCGGATAGTGTGTGCAGAGTGTAATTTTGCATACTTCCCTAAAGAGTATCATAAAGGAATACGGAGATAAAACGGAGGAAGGTGGAGTGGGGGAAAAGGGAGCGTTATGAAATTTTTTTAGAGTTATGGAGGGTACATGTATTTATGTTACCGGATCCTTATAACTTTTCGGGTCTATGTGTATCGCTTCCAATAATGGTCGGGATTTGAAATGGAAGTTCCTTCATGGAACGTAATCTCATCTAACTCATCGTAGTATGCATATACCACGCGCAATTGCAACAGAGAGGCTGGAGGTAAATTACGTTTCTTTGTCGCTACATTTCTTACAAAATGGATATACTGAAGAACGCAGTGCTCTAATATACACTCAGTCAGCTGAAGTAAAACAATTTCAAATTTCTCAAGATTTTATTCTCAGCAGTCATCAAAAGGCAAAATTCCTTGCTGCTGCACTTGTGCTGTACTTTGCTGCTTGTTCAAGGTACTGTTCCTGTTTGGCAGTAGGTTGGCAGTTTTCCGTCTCTGGTCTCAAGGAGTCAAGTTACCGACGCCGAGCGAAGGACACGCCGACTCATCCGCATTTAATTCATTGAGCTGAAGACTATTTTCACCATTTTTGGGAAGAAACAATGTGAGAGGGAAGAGCGTTCCAAATATCTTCCAGGAAATCCATACTTTTTACCAACGAGCATATTGGATACTCTCGGGAATGCATGTTTTCGTAATGTATAGTTATAGGGCTGGATGCCTGATGAATAAATTAACATACGGTGGAGACACTTAAACTTCGGAGACATTCAGGTAGCCGTACATCAATGCTGCAGTGTTACTTGGTAACCTCCACTCACAATGCCCAACGTTCAGCATGCCTTCTTACCTTAGCAAAGCTGGAGACTTCATTTAAAATGCTCATTGCAATTGTCAATTTAATGAATATTTATTTACTCCGTGTGAAAGAGTCTGTAATCGTATACACTTTTTATAGGCTGGAATAACTAATGACGTGGAATTCGAGGAACCAAGTTTTATACGAGAGGCATCCAGTATATGATTTTCGTCGTCGCTTTATGCTTGTGATGCTCAGCCATGAGTATCTCCTTTCTTTCATCCCCCTTCCTCGTACTGGAAGAATGGGCCTGCAGAATGTAAGTGACAGCCCCGTCGTGCGACATCCAGGTCTTATCTCTTGAGAAGCGCTGACCTCTGAGTTCACCTAAACACAAGCGCATATAGAAAACATGTGCATACGATTCCTACTGCGAAATACACCTGGTGGAAGTACAGTACACAGGACTCTGTGTGTCACACACTGCTGTCCATCCCTTCTTGAACATTGTCTCAAGGAAACGGAACATCATTGCCACTGCTAACGGAGGGGTCACATAGTGTTTGGCATTTGTTAGTTTATGTGGCGACGACAAGGAACAGAACGACGACAATGACGATGCCACTGTTCTTTAGCAACAATGACTGGATTTATGCCGGGATGCACGCACCAGCTGCCTGAGCAGAGAATTAATAAATGTAGGGAGGGATGATTAAGATTAAATGTGTGTAGGATCATCTGTGTGCCGTAGTAGTGTGTGCGCCGTCCCAACTTGCATCCGCAATGAATCGTCAAAATGAGACGGGGAACAGTGTGACGGCCAAAGCCTCTTTCTGCCCATCTTCGTAATCTATGTTGTACAATGGAGGGCCACTATGTACACATTTTAATGCAGTTTAATATCAACTGCATTAAACGGTGCGGCGATTCTTACCCTCGCGCATGGTGGATAGTGTGTATTACTGCTGCTGCTGGTGGTTGCTACGTCCACGGGTGATGTGATTACACGACGTGGTCGACGGTGGGTGAGATGACATTTTTTTGTCCACTCTCAGCTAAGTATTTGGCTCCCAGTTGGCAGTGTCCATTTATCAACTGTCGAGCTGCTATTCATTCAAATTCACATGGAGACCCCATAAATAGACTCAGATGACTACTGGAGTTGACTGGTCATCCATCGTTTTTCTCCCTATAACTTGCTGACTATAACAGCTCGGCTTGTGTACCCTGTTCTCCGGCTCCTTATTCATAAGGATCACCACCACACGGTACTTCTTGACCACCACGCAGCCAGCCTCATCCATTCTTCTCTGGTGAAGGAGCCAGGGCGGATATTCCAAAAAGTTTGTCTGATCATAAACTGCACGGGGGAAAAAAGTTCACAACGGAGGCGTCATTATTGATATCTCATTGTGGAGCACACGACCTTGAAATTACGACTCTCTCCTTCCAACAAGCAGGAGCAGCACTTGCCATCACGCTTAAATTTCAAAATTCAATAAGAGATGTACTAAATGGGATGGGGCCAATAATACCTGGAGCTGGACTCTGTCCACGAGTTTGTTTTGGCTCCCGTTTGTTACTACTGGGTTATATCCCTCAGCACAAGCACTGTGGCTGATCCTCAGTTAACAGTACATACTGGTACAGGGGAGACGGGGAAACGGTAGTCCTCTTACCAACCGCCCGCATATACTATGCATAAAATTACGAGTGAGTGGTCGGAGCACGATTTCCATTGAAATATTCATCTGAAGCCCGGTCATGACAGAGTGACGTAGTGAAAAGAACAAGGGTATAGGCGGACATGGCCGACCCTTCCATTCGTGTGAATTGATTTTAAATATTTAATCAAGCAGAATGGGCTCCTGTCTGTTGATTTTTCGTGGTCGCTAATAACTTTACGGTAGAATTTCATATTTACTCAGGGAAGAGCTTTGAACATATGCTCCCTGCTCTTCCATCTCTCGTCCCGTGCTTGGCTCATCGTCAGCCAGAATATAGCTCCACTAACACACGCGCATTGCATGGCCTCAGTCCTATCAACTCATGAATCTATGACTACAAGAATGCATAGAGCCAGTGCATAATAATAAAGAATCAAAATCGTCATGAAAATCCAGCTAATTTCCACGTACCCCGGCGTCCTCTAATAGAACACGTTATCGCACCATCTCTCTGCATGCTGCTGGTATCCAATCATAAATTCTCTTTTCAATTCATTATTGAAAGCTAATTAAATTCCACAAATCGTTCCATTATTAGGGATCCCAACTGAGTTTTGACATATTGAATTATTCCGCTGAGCCGCCTTTCTGAAGTGGATTTTTACTAGGAATCCTCATTCCTCCAAACCAAATCAAGGATATATACAAATTATGCATATTGTTAACAGGTTTGAAGGGTACGTAAATTTTATCCATGGATCCAGATCCTCTACTGTCCTCATACTTCTATCTCACCACACATTGGTCCAAAGGAGTGTGAAACTGGAGACTCGGAAAGGGATTGCATAAAGAATTATAATGTAGTAAGAAAGAGGACAGAATTTTTACGGACGGAGACTCGTAAAATAGACTTTTTCACATTCACGCCCTGGTATACGAACCCTATAAGTTTAGGCACCGCTCCATCCAACGGAGCACGGTAACTTTAGGATTTTATGACCACTCGTTAAGAAAATGTATTCACATATCTCCGTCGTAAATTACACTTTGGCTCTCTTCTCAAGGAAAATCAGCTACCAAGTTGGGATACACACACACATACACGGAGTAATAATAAATTGGTTACAACACTGGATTCGGGCCAGCTACTGGAACTGGTCGATTCTCATTTTAAGATCAATAATAATTATTATTGTGGAGGGGAGGAGTGCTCTGTGTGTATAATAATGCGATAGAATCTTAATAGTGACGGAAAGGCTGGGAGATAAACTTAGATACGAGCTCTTATTCCCTTCTCCAATTCCACGACAAAATCGATAACAATTCATTTGAAATTCCGGGCCAAGACAATACAATACACTCATGTCCTTTTCAACACCTCTGTACATATTATATATATGTACATGTATATACGTAAGATCTGAGAAAAAATTTACCTTAAAACAGTAAAAACTTTTCCGTATCTCCATATCTACTGTACCAGGATTTTCCTTCCAAGCTCATCTCCACTATAGTATATCATCATTTCCATATACAAGAGTGAGGCTTCAAAAAAGTGTGGGAGAATCTCTTTCATTCAAATAATAATTCATTCATATATTTTTTTCTCGGAAAAAAGGAGGTGAGGCCGTAATGAAGAGTACATAGATCATGCTCGTGAAGACATTACAACTACATACACGATTCCATTTATCTTTTGACAATAAATAAACAACAACGTTGCTATGGATCACTTCTGAGCACATTACAGACCGGCTGGCAAGGTAAGTACTATAAAGCTGTATAGTCTTCTGGAATCTCCTTGGAACCCTTTGTGATGGGAGATAGAAAGGGACACATAGACAGAGAGAGTCCAACGTTGAGGAAAAATGAATGAGAGGATAGAGAGTTAAGAGATTGGAGAGGGGGGAGGGGAGGTCAAATGGTCGATTACATTAAAGAGGCTGCGAAGACATATAATAGAAGAGGAAAAGAGAGAAGAGATGAGGAAGATGAGGGAGATTCTGTTTGAAGATAAAGAGGTAACACCTGCAAAGATCGTTTCAATAAAACCAAGAATGGTGTAAAAAAGTCATCGTGAACATTGAATGCAATTTACCTCTTCCTCCCGTCCCTCCGTCTACTCCCTCCACCACTTCACCAGTAAGTAACGCTTTCCATGCCCGGTTACTGGGATGAGGATGGAATAGCATTGGAGTTGACTTGCGGCAGACTCCGTTCGTTCATGCGTACGTATGCGGTCGTCTTCGTCGAGAGCCATCATAGTAGGAAAGCGAATCCTACTAAAGACATTTGTCCATATATCAGTGCCTGACACAAATGCATCTTCCATACATATAAGCACATCCTTCCATTCACATCTCCGTGACTACAATACTTGAGGATTTCATTACTCTAGTATTCCATTAAGAAAATTTTATAACCTATATGTGCTACCTCATATAGTTTAACTCGATACACTCACTCTCATTCTGGAACTCTTACACAGAGATGGGTTTACAAAAACTAATATATAGTACGCACCTGACCATATGCACCAAGTAAGCTCTATATGCTTACCTACTCGATCCAGGAGTCTGCTGTGTGTACTTTTTTGAATGAGTTAGCACCGCCTGGCCATAAACATGTAAGGCGGTGGTGGTATGCGGCAACAGCTTCCGCCGTCATAGCTGTCATTACACACCACCAGTTCACGTTACACACAAACTAAACTATCGGCTCCGTCCGTTTTGTTCCGTACACTTTACTACACTTGCCCTTTCACTCCTTTTTTCCAGCTTTGTATTTTTTCCCTCCTCCGACGTGGCGTTCATTCATAAAAAGCAAAATGTGCAGTCACATGTTTGAAATTTTGATTACCCTCTCTCGTCATCATCATCATCATCATCATGGTGTTTCAGGTTTGTCGTTATGCCATACCAGACCATACCAGACCAGATGAGGAAGGCAGTGGCAACTGCAGGACTTCCAGAAGAAGATGAAACTGACTTGGTTAACTTAATCTTGCTCCGCATCTCAACTCGCTCACAACAAAGGACAGAGAGTAAAGTGTGTGTGTGTGTGTGTGTGCGTGTGTAGTTACGAGGCTTGCTTGCATGCATTTATCCGGCCAATCAGATGACCAACAACACGGTCTTGACAAAGGGATTTTGCTTTTCGAAAATTCTGTACTCACCCTGCTTCTTCTTTATTATATATATGTTTTTATGTGTGCCTGGGATGTACCGCGATAGAAAAATCCACACAGACACCTGCTCATCAGTGCCGTATCACGTACGATGGTTAGTTTTCCCACTCGCTTCAGCTTACTACTGCATTCCAACCAAACTCTCGCCATACTAATCACACAGACACATATGACCCGTACAGGAGGATGACACCAAATTACCATTACCTATGTCCAAACTCACCACTTCCACTAAAATCATATATACATGCCTTTACCTCCAAGTAGAACGCAACGTCAGGCTTGGGAAATGTGGCTTCGTCATATCCTCCTCCTGCTCCCGCTGTCCCCAACTCAATAGAGTAGCAATGTTTGTATCCTGATTCTTGACAGTGATTAAAAATTTTGTGGGTTCATGTGGAAATATATGGAATTCACAGTGCAATATTATGATCCTCACCGAAATCCCTACTCAGATTCTGAGTAAGGCAGTTGCCTCCCTGCTTACCAGAGCTGAATAGTAGTTCGGTTTAGGAATTTAGTTTTGAGTCAAATTGCGCCTTGACCTTCGAAAGAGCATTCTCTTGACAGAATTGCCTTTGAGTTGATAGCAGGTGGTCTTGTCTGAGCAAATAGTGGGGTGCATTTCACACCTGAGAGCTAATGCAACCTCGTGATACTCCTAAGTTTTTCAGTATTTGAGTGAAAAAAAATTAACTTCCTTTGCGTGGGCATCGGAATGGAGTTGAGCCACAGCCAGTTTTACCCCTCTACTGCTAACATGCAAGATATGCTATTACTGTATGTACCTTGGACTCATCTGTTGACTTTTCTTGAAATCCGGAACTTTTGAACCATCTCAACTCTTCGAGCATCATGAGCTATTGTGAATTCTGCTCACTAAAAACCTCTCTCTCTCTC
>WJFA01001348.1:0-22145 GCA_009870155.1 Pseudobourletiella spinata | reverse complement strand
AGGATGGGGAGGGAGTAAGTGCTTGCGAACGTCAAGAGTCCCACCAGGTATTCGTTGTAAGATGACAAGCCGGTATATCCCAAGGAGATGTCAATGGTGGTGATATTGTTCGAGTTTCCCTGTCGAGAAAAGTACATGTTTGACATATGAGTAGGCATATACTTTTGAGGTCATTCCTTACTAGCAATGCCTACCTGGTAGAAGAAAGCGCAGAGAAGCAGAAAACCGAGTAAACATTTGCGACCGGATGTAAGCGTAGCAGCTTGAGCCGCTTGGTATGCGACGACAGGAATCAAAATAATATTCTTCTGCCTCAAGAGAAGTGAAGATAACAATGCCCAAGAGCTCGCGACAGGGCTTTTCCCTTTCAACTTGGTGAACAATCCACTACACAGGATGGCAAAGTAACACATTTTCGCCTCCCAGTGCGTCGGAATGGACGTGAAAAGCAGACTAAAGTAATTCAATTTGTGCACACCGATGAGAACCACGACCATTTTCTCAACCATAGTTTGTGTTCTTAGTAATAGCAAGGCAAAAGCTATTGAAGTAACAATTGTCGAGGCTTGATGGGATTCCACCATGGAGTTTAAATCCGGGGCATCGCTCCATTTCTGCCCCGTAGAATTTAGCGAAGAACAAAACCGATGTATTAGCAGCAGGGAGAAGGAACGTAGTCGCTGCTCTTTCCCCTGACCTTGTAAAGTTGACAACACAACACACGTGGAATACAGAAAGTACACGACAAAATGTTCTTCCTCTACAAAACTCGACGAAAAGTATACAAAGGGAGTCGTGAAGTATAAAATGTCAACAAATCTATAGTTTCTAATATGCATGAGTGCAAATATTAGGCGTCCTATGCGTGATATTAGGTACACTAAACCCGCAACAGCAAGTACAGCAGTGCCTGGACCGGGAAAAAATAGGCTTATTAACATCTGTGCAGTCGATAAAATTTTCACAGCCTTGCCGATCCCAACTCCAACGTAATAGAATTCAGACAATAGCATGAGACCAATTTCCAAAAGGAAAAAAGTTCCCAGGCAGAGCGATAAGACATCTTGATATCTCTCCTCCACAACCAAATGCTGAGTTTGAGAGACTAATTTCTGGTATTCCGACAGCAAACTTCTCATGTGTTCATCTGAGCCTCCAGATTTTTGGAGATGGGCGTAATCCCGATCCAGGTTACTTAATGCCGTTGAAAACTCAGAAGCAGGCGGATTGGGCAGGAAGCTGAATAAATGTTTTAAAGTTCGCCGAATTCCTTCAATATGATCAGTCAGCGGAAAAACTGAAATGACTTCATTGGCAATGACTCCCCGGCATTTTGAAGGGAATGACAAGTCCCACAGGAATGACAAAGTTGGAGCGATGTCATATTGACTCAAATGAAATGGACTTTCAAACCAATTGGAAGGAGCTTGGACACTGCAATGAGACAAAATCAGTTATTGGCCACTCGAATATATATGTACGATGCCAAAGGAATTACCAGGTGGATTGAATGGACGAATTAGCTGTAGCTACAGTAATAATGACAAGGGGAGTTGTTACTTCAGGTAAAGTGTCTCCCCCGTGCCCACCGATATTGGCCATTCCGTGATCTCCGGTGATCAAAATTACGTGAGGATTTTTCGAGGGTATGCTAGACAGTTTTTGGTAAATGTCTTGGATTATTGAATCCATTTCAGCTAGTTTTTCCGGGATCAGAGGGTGGTTGGGACCATGGACATGACCGACGTGATCCACGCCAAGATAATGAGCAATCATAAAATCGAAACTTGGTGAATTTAGTTCCTTCCGTAAGTTCCTCGTCACGTTACTGTCCACCTAGAGAAATAAGCTCTATTTTAGCTATGGACTCAAGCAATTAGGGCCAAATTGTAATCTTAAAAACATTTAGGTTACCTCGTAAAAGTCTGTGACAAAAAAACTAGATACCCCTTCCGATCTTGCAAATTCTGTTCCAGGAAACAGCTTCAGCCACGTATCGTCGCCGTAAAATACTACTTCTTTCCCTGCAGACATTGCTTGCCATACAAAATTATCTGCACCAATATCAGATGTTTGCTTCAAGTTGGCCAGAAAATCCCAGTAGGACGACGAAGCTCCAGTCATCAAAGCCTACAATTACATTCGGATACAAAAGATTTTCTAATATAATTCTAATTTAGTTTAAAAAGCTTTTTCATTCATTGTACTGCAATCATTTTTGACTGGATCACAACACAATTAATGTAATAAATCTAAGCCTTGCACCTTTACCGCAAGGTTACTAGTAGCCCTTCATTACGATGTCTCACCTTTATTCTCGGTAGCGTAACTGTCGGACCATCCAACCTAACTTTAAAAAGGCATGCTTTACTACCTTCATTGAGCATTTTCCCAGTGAATTCCATTTGTGGCACGAAGTCAAATCTCAACGCATCAATTATTACCAGAACAATTTTTTCGATTTTGGGTGCTTTCTGAAATCTAGAATGTAAAACAAAATGTACAAAATTTCTAAAAGTTACTGTATTGTAGCACATTATGCAAAAGTGACTGATGACAAAACTTACACATTATTTTGCGGCTGTTGGCTTGAGATTTTCTCTCTGGAACTAGTATTGTTGCCAACAAGTCCAATGAATATCGAACACAATGAAAATAAATTCACTATTAAAGCAAAACATGAAATAAATAGTATTCGCAGTTCCATTATTTGCTAGTTCCTAGCACTTTTTTCGGTGACAAGATTCGATGGAGCTTCCCCGCCAACTGTTTCTCTCCTCGCAGAATAGAATGTTCCTTCACCGTCAGGTATGAACATTTCGGCAATGAAACCGACGGTAGCCAACGGGAAAACGCTGCCGAAATTCTGAAACCAAATGATTTTTGTTCGTAAATTATTGGTACTGAGCCGTCAATACACGAGATACCGAATACAAGACGAGTAAAAAGAAATACCGCTCTTTTCTTTAAAATGGAAAACGGAACATTGAGCATCACTCTATGTCTCTCGTCTGCAGCATGATGTTGTGTGCAGGGCAGACTTGGAAATAGAAAAAGCCTACAGATTCAGCTCACAGCCTAGGTTCGTTTAGCGGCCACCGTGGACTTAACACCCAAAGAGCTTCGCATTCGCATAGCGTGGGTTGAATCCCGAAAATAACTTTTTTTCGGAAATTAACCTAGCTATGCGCAAGAAAGTTTGGCGCTTTCGTACGTTTCAGACAGTTCTGAAAACGGTGGTAATACATGGCACTCTAATGTCCCAGAGGCTGTCCATAAATGACGTCATCAGAGGGGTCAGTGGGTGGGTCAAAGTCTCCCATTGAACGCCATGTTAAAATCTTCATCATTAGGGGTGGGTGGGTCCTAAATTTCTAAAATTTTGATGATGTCATTTACGGACAGCCCCAAGCAGGCCATGAGAGTTTCTCGTTAGTCCAAAAAGCTATAGCATCTTTCATCTTTATCTGTATCTGAGAAAACCCACATTTTGAAAAAACAAAATTTTACCAATGCTCGAGCAACGCATACTTGTTGCGTACCAATCGTAATCATCAAAGGAAATAAATACCCGATTATTTACCCGGTTTTACCGGGTAACGCGAGGGGTAGCAAAATTTGGTAAATTTTAGGGTAGCGTTAAACCCGCAACTACTGAAATAAACGGGGTAGGAGATTCACAAAACATAAAGTGTAAGTCCGGGTACCCCGGTTGCAATTACCGGTAAGCACCACTGGTGCTGGAGAATGTGGAGGTAAGAGAACCAGCAAAGGTAACTCGAGTAGAGTGTATTCAGCATTCGTCGAATAAAAATAGCTAGGTTTCTCCCATTCAGTAGCACACTCATTCATTCATTCACACACAAGCACTCTCTAGGGACACCAGCTATATTCCTGGATATCACAGACACTCAAGGGCTCCAGTGGTGACAAGTTCAAATCAAAATCAAAGCAGTTTATTTACGTGTACCTCTTCCTGGAACCTTTTTTATTTCGTACAACCATCTTCTATTATTAACCATCCTTCATTATTATGAGGAAACTTCTGAGGCAAGCATTATAAGTCACGTCACATTTCAATTTCATCCCGAATCTCCAGCTTATTATTACTGCCACTATGCACGCGAAACGAGGTCGCATGAAAATTACGCTTCAAGTCACACGCGCTCCTTCATAGAAATTCACATGTGTGTAACCTTTTCCATTGTTTCTTCAAAAAAGTTACAAAAGCCGGCTGTAGTTATATTAATCATCTTCTCTACCTTGGGATTGTCTTTCGAAGGACTGTTATTCACGGAAAGAAGAACTATACGTACGGCATGCTCATTTTGTCGCCCACGCCACATCCTCCTTTGTTTAACTTAATTCCAAGCTTGGAGTGAATTCATGGATAGCAGGAACCCATGTTTCCGCCGGCGAAGAGGTAAAAAACTCATGGTTTTCATTCTGCGCAATCACAATGCAATTTTATTGGACAAACTGCGAAATCCACTCGCGTCACCGTGCACGAAAACGTGAATACGTGTAGCTCCGTCAAGCCACGCCCCCTTCAACTTTCACACGTACATGTTCCGTTCGTTGCCCGCGCACGTGAGTTTGAACGGGTGGAAAGGCTTTTACACATAATAGAGGTTCGCGTTCAAGTTACTTCGAGTATTTAGTTAAATTCTCGAAGTACTTTAGTTATTATAATGATGCCTACTTGCCTGGTGGTCCTCTGATTCAATCCTTGAATTATTTCGCTTCAAAACAGGAAAGTATTTGGGCAAGCACGGCAAATAAGTGAAAAGAAGTCAACGGTCGGTGTAGAGTTTCTTTTCCATCTCATCTCTTTCTTCGATGATCCAGAGAATTGACTGTTTCACGCGTTCATTATTTCTACGGCATATTTACTGTATGAACAAAACCAACAAGATTTATTTCATTGCTATCATATTTTGGCTGTAGCATTTCAATCGTATCAGCTTTATTCAAAACACGTTTACCTGTGATTAAGTTGGAACTATTCTCGTATTGTGGAGCGTACACGCCAACTTATACCAGTTCGCAAGCGTTTCGCGCCCTATAAGTGAACGTGTGCGCGTAAACCACGTGATCACTCTTCACGTACGCGGAGGCAGCTTCGCAGTTTCCCTATTCTTGGTTCCTTCGCAGTTACTGGAAGCGGACGGCCATAATGAGAACATGCATCAACAAAGTTCATTGTTACTGCAAGTGTACCTTTGTGTCTAAGGTACTTTCACGGCCTATGTGGAATGTCTTATGAGATCGCCTATTCACAACTATACTCGTATAAGCCTGTCCTTGGACTCACCGCCTGAGGTGTAGTGTGAAAACCAATATGTGTCTGCGGTTGGGAAAATAACTTGCTCAATGTGGCCCAAAAGTTGCCTGACCAGTGCTCACACATTCACTTTCGTGTGGTTTCGGGGAACGAAACCTAGTCTGCGTGCCTCAAAGTCTCGTTTAAAGCGAGTGACTTGAGTGAATCCAATCCAACTTGTATTTTCATTACCTAACCTGACTGAGAGATGGTCCCAAGTTCCTTTCTTTATTCACTACTCTTGGTTATATCATGTTACTGAAGGCCACAACGACTCAAGACTATGGCTGCATGCTCAAGCTTTTGCCAATTTGGCTGTAATGGAAGCACGGGGAAAACTTGAAAGGTGGTCTGTAGTTACATGAATTTTGCAAAGAATTGTAAGTAGCTCTTTCGCTTTCTTTATTCACCGTAAAAGTTCACTTTAGTACAGGGATAGTGGTATCTTTGTCTTCATGAATCCCACTGCAATTAAGCTTGAAGTGTTTCTACGCCTAAGCCGCTAGCCTCGCGCTTCGTATCTGGGAAGGGGACACTGCCGGGTGTACGCGGCGCACAGCGCCGACACCCTGTACAGCGCAGATCCTTTCCCATAAATATGACCTCACGCAAAGCGGATTGGTTACGGAAACTAAGGTTTGCACCCGCTAGAGGGTCACAAATTGTCGGGATCAATTCATCCAAAGGGAATACGTGCGAATTGAAAAATACCATGTGAGATCCCAGAATGATTTCACAGTTTTGAATTTCAAGTGATTTTTGAAAACAACCTTAAAATGCCTCTTCTCTCGTTGTATCTGGGTATCATCCACTGTAATGGTTGAGAAAACCTATATTTTACACTTTCTGAAAATTTCACCGTATTCTCAGCCAAAAGTGTCGAAGTAAATTTTCAACCCATCAGTGGTCAATATGTGCATTAAAGGGTACTCAATCTGAATTCAAAATTGGGAAATCCTGATGGTATTTAACCTGTGATTTTACACTCAGCACTTCTTTGAACCTAATGACCTCAAACTTTGTGACCCTCCGAAAGGGTCCAGTCAAATCTGAGTTTTCGCAATTACAGCTTCTCGAGCGGTAATCTGTTATCTTTATGGAAAAGCTTTTCGCCTCTAAGGGTGTCGGCGCTGTGCGCCGCGTACACCGACTAATGTCTCCTCGAGGGTGAATAATTTTTCTGTGTTCCCACTGCACCAGTGAAGAGAAACATCCTAAGCTCAGATTCACATTCGGTAGGAATACTACTACAACTGCAAGTACGATGGCTTTTACGTTGAAGGGGTCGTAAACCTCTAGGGAAGCTCACACGGTATAGCTGTTTCGCCCACTCGGCTCAGTCAGTTGTGGGAGATCAAAAACGGCACTTGTGCCAGAGGAAAGTCCTGTGTACTCCTTTACGTTTGCCATTCAAACAAAAGAAGCTGTGGTACTTTATTGCTACCACTGCTACATTTACAATACAGTTACCTCACAGCTGATCTGATCACTTGTTGTGATATCAAATCCTTAAGGTAAGGAATTAGCAACGTCAGAGTAAATAGTGGTGTAGCATCCTCGTGGTGCTAAACTTGTGCGTGTTTTGATTGTGATTGCTGTGCGATCTGATCACACTTGTGACGACAGAAATTGTGAAGGTTAGAGGAGCTATGGATGTTTTCTACAGGCATATGACGTAGCTCATTTGATAACTACAGAGTAATTTTTATGTGGCAATCACCTTTCCACGAGTGGAGCTGAGGCCCTCGACGCCACTGTAACCGTGACATTGTGGGCCAACTTGCGAGGCGGCGTCATGCCCCTTACCCTGAACTGCTGAGCACTGTGGCGGTACGTGTACAGTGTGAATTCTTACCATCATTTACGGCGGGCCCCCACGAACTCTGCTCTCAGTTGAAATTAGGTATCAGTTGTTGTCGAATCGAGCGAATCCTCTTCACATATTCACAAGGGTGCTGAGAGTTGTGACAGTAATAGTTTGACAGTAAGAGGATTATTTCCCCAAGGATCAAGAGAATTCACATCATCATCGGTGTACAAGCCACAGCATGGCAAGCCCAACGGAGAAGGAATCGGCGGTTCTAAAGCAGGTACTGGGATTTTCAAGTTAGAACCTACCCCCACATAGAGAAATGCAGGGATTGGAGGTGTCTCTGGTAATGTAAACACGTGCATGCATATATTCCTTTTCAGTTTCGCGAGCAGATTCAGGACCTTCGGTTGAATGACTACGAAAAGACGGACGAATGGCTCCTGCGTTGGCTGAGAGGTAAGCGCATAGGAATTGTTCATAACTAATTAAATTTACTCGTGGTGTGAAATGAATTATGAGTGTAAGCGTCATCGGGGATAGTAATTAACGNAAATGAATTATGAGTGTAAGCGTCATCGGGGATAGTAATTAACGAAATAGAGAGAAGATGTGTGGGAGAGTCGAGTGTCTCATGGAGTGTCTCTGATGTAACTTCCAGCTCGAGAACTGAATGTCGACCGTGCAAACCGCATGCTTCGAAACGTAGGTTTTGTATGCCAATATCCCAAGATGTACCATCTCATTTTGGCTATTGAAAGTTTTAATTTACCTGTGTGAGTTTATTAATCTGGTCTGACACGCTTACTCCACCGCAGTCTCTGGAGTGGAGGAGGCGAGAGAATATAGATGACGTCCTATCGTTGGGAACCCCCCCTGCTGATACGCAAGGAATTTCCAATGAAGCTCTGTGGTTATGACCTTGACGGATGCCCGAGTAAGTTTTTGAATTTTCGGATTAAGAAACTTCATGAAGGGAAGCCCGCAGCCATCAAGCTGTACTCCGTCTATTGTGCGAGATATTTGTGAGAGCAAAAGTATGGGAAGCACAAAAGTATTCTATGTTTTGATTTGACTCATCCGTGGGGCATCCTCTCAGTCACAATATGGTATAATGTGAGGGTGAAATTATTCTTGGAATCATATGGAGTGGATAGTTACTGGATTTAAAAAAATATGAGTCTTCATGTGTTGTCAAAGCACGGCGCCATCAAAGGCGCTTTAGGACTCTCTCGTGCGTCGTATCTGATCCGCTTTGCAACTCGTGTATGAAAAGGACGGAAATAGTAAAAGTGAGACAGATGCTTTCCTCTGGCTTTTCCCACAGTTGGTTCCGTGCCTTTTGGTCGGTGGGATATTCGTCGAGTCATCGAGCAGAATCATAAACAAGACTTCATCCGCTACATTGATCAGCTTTTCGAGTTTGCGAACAAGCTCATGGAGCATCGTAGTGCGAACGGTAGGATCATTACTCAGTTCATTATGATAATGGACATGGACCACTTCAGCTACCGTCAAATTGCTTCACGGGAAAGTAAGATTTTTCCAGAAAAGCTGATAAATAAATAAATAAATATGTAATAGCATTTGTGTATATGCTCGTTTACGTGCACAAGCTCAAAGGTTTTTAAGCGGTTACTTTTCTGTGTATGCTCCCACAGCGATTGATGCGATTTACGAGGCTATAAAACGGTTCGAGGCAAATCATCCAGAGACCCTCAAAGCTGCTTACCTCGTCAATGGTACTTTGAACACTTGTGTAACTTTTGTTAAGCAAACAATTAGTTTTGCGTTTGACGATTTTTTTATCGCTGGTAAATCTAATAAGGACTTGTTTAATAGCACCCCGAATATTCGCCTACTTGTTCTCATTCATTAAACCGCTGCTCACAGCCCGGACGCTGGCCAAAGTCCAAATATTCGGTTCGAATGGGAATCAGTGGAAACCCTTACTACTCAAGTGCATCCCCCCTGACCAACTTTCGTCTGATCTGGGCGGGGCGAACACTACATGTCCAGCCGTAAGTTTGCAGATTTATTTATGATGCTATGAAAAAATTATGCAATGGATTTGCACCAATTAGTGAGTGTCATTTCATTCATAATATAGATGAGATTAGTGACAAATGACAAAAGGGAAATTAATTATCCGTAATATTGTATTATTGGATACTGTTTTAAGTACATCGCTGCTGACACATTCGATCATGTGGAGAAGACGGCAGACTATGACAGCTTCGCCGATGCGGAGATGATTAGCGTCACCGTAGGGTCGGGGTCAAAGTTTACGTGTGATATCCTCATTGAAAACCCCGGGACTCGCTTAAGGTAATCTTAATTTAATTTTATCTGTCAAAAAAATTGAGATACTGACTTTAAATGCCTCAACATCGTGGCATTTTTGTGGCGTAAAAGTTGGGCGTTTAGAACTGAAAAGTATGACATCGGGTTCTCCGTTCTTTCGCCGGATGAGGAAGAACTTGTACGTGTTCCCCGAGCCGATTCCACAGTGTTTACTCAGAAGGGAGCCATCATTTGCACCACCGTTGGCCACTGTAAGTATAATATTGGCTACGGCCTGGGACGTAACCTATAAGTTGCATCCGTTTTCAAGGTGTAATTTGATTCTAATTCCTATTAGTCCTGGAAAAATGTTTGATGTTAGGGAGCTAAAAGCATTACGTCATGTTCCATGTTTTACAGACAAGATAATATTCGACAACAGTTTTAGCCGATTACGATCCAAACAGCTACACTATGGAACTCGCCTGATAAGTCCCACCGGTTGTGGAAACCACAGTGACTAATGGTATTTTCGTATCCAATGTTTTTATAATATTGTTATTTTCGCATACTTTCGCCAACGAATTTTGAAGTTTGAAGTTTAAGTGCTGATGTCTGCTGCTGTAATTGCATTGATGCTGTGGGTTGAATTCAATTACACCTGCACTACCATATGTGAGCTCCCAGTTTCTGAAGCTATGAAGATCGTACAGAATTTGCTGAGTATAAAAAATAAATAAAAGTTTTGTAACCTAGTAAATATGTTTGTTACGTATGAACTATGAACCGCATACTGCATATGGCATCTTCAAATTCCATTGAAGTACGTGAAAAGAATGTGGCTTGGATTCCGTAGCGACCTCCTGGATTAATTTGCGGCTTGCGGGTTATGAAAACCAGAAAGCGTACCGTAACGGATAATAACCGAATTTCAGTTTCAACGCGTCCCCAGTTTTCATGATTTCATATTGCCCGCCGTGGGAAATCCCGGTCCTATTTGCTTCCTACCAATGTTGTTAGTTTCGTGTGCACATGTGAGTGAACCAGAGCAGCTTTTTTGGCATCTACTGGCTCACGTAACCACAGCCTTCTAGTGATATTTCGATGGCCCTGCCTCTAATAATTATTTTTCAGCCCCCGAAGGTGGCAAAGTTGTGTGACGGTAGAACGGTAAACTTTGTCGCTCTCTAATTGAGCCCCTCATCGTCCTTGGTCATTCATGCCTCGCACTATTTCTGAGGAAAAGGCTCGCGAACTTGGCTTCCATGCTTCAGGTAATCTGAACGGTCGTAGTCCCAGTTACATTTTATGCACGGGCGAACAATTGCACTACTGATTTGTGGAGCAAGATACTTTCCCACATTCCGAGCAGGCAAACGTGGATACTGCTAGACTTGAAGCCGCCGAGGATTTTATGTTATGAATAATTATATCTACACGGGATTTAAATGATGTAAAGCTTAGGCTGACATATTGCATCCCTGATATCCGCAGCTACTTTACGGAAAAATAGTACAGATACCTTCATGCAAGAAAAAAACTGATCTGGACTGTGTTTGAGCCAATGAAATTTAGAGCTTGATGTTAATTCTATTTTCAGTTTTTATTTAAGGGTCCTACATGTGCACAATCTCACAGCGTAAGATCACGCTAAACTTTCAAGTGCGCATCATTGTCTCCAAAGTTCCAGATTCTTACATATGAAATTGAGTCGCATAATTGACAGTGACAGAAGAAAATTTTGACAGAGGTTCTATAACGCTACATGCTGACTGCACATATTCCAGGGGCACATTTTGAGATGAAGAAGGCTAAATTTTCTGATGTCTACAGACATGGAAATGTGTGTGATTTTATTCGGTGGAGCAAATATTGAAGAAAATTCTAGATTTGTGCTTTTACAACTATCGCCAGGACTTGATTGCGAAGAAATAAAAACTCCACGAATTAGGGTACGCTCAAATTCAAAATGCCGATGAATAGTCGTATACCAGTCACAGTCAGGCAAAGTACCCTCTCCAGTCACAGGTAGTGACGCAGTCCGAAACATGTACGATTTATAAGGTAGCATATCAACTGGATTCAATAGGTAGATTAATATATTTTCCCCAATTCAATGGAAAGGTAGATTAGAAGCAGCATTTAAGTTAGAAGGAAGCTCAAAATGAGGATGGCAAGTCCTGCATGTCATTGTGGTGGATGCCTACGTCTTAGGTGATCTCGGCAATATACTGCAGAGCGCATTTTCACATAGTACATTGTGGGGGGAAAAGTGATATTCTGCCTCAGATTCTGTACCCTGTACACTTATTCCGGCTCGCCTTGCAGCTTACATTTTCACGATTTCCTTCCGGCAAGTAAAGTACAAATCGGATTGTGCACTTGGGCTCTCCATCAAACAGAAGCACACAGGGATTCCGGAAGTATTCGCGTGGGAGAAGCTCCTGGCCATCCCACCTACTGTCACGCTGCGGTCATTATTACGTTTTCTGTTATCGCCGCGGGAAGGCAGAAAAAGAGCTTAACTGATGGAGTAACGTGCCGACGGCTTTGTAGCGCGCCGTGTATCCATTTACTTTCGGTTGTCATCCTCTCTTCAATGTCGTCAGTGCCTTGTCTTTCTTGTCCCAATGAAAACAGGAGATACTTGGAATTCTGGGGTGAATAGTTATGAAATTCTTTTTGTCTGTTTACAGTGAAAAATACCTGCCGGTTTCCGGATGTTCTACTTGACTTGGGTTTATCGGGTTGTTAACATTTCCTGGAAAGCAGTTTGTGTGTACGCTGTTGTAGTGGGCGAAACCAATCACTGCGCTGGCGAGACGACCGACGCAAACGATGTTCGTTGTTTACAATATTACGGCCCTCCTCGGTTTTGACAATACTCGATCCCGCACAAGCTTTTAACGATGATAACACCGGTATTACGTTGCAAACAATTCTGATGAATTACCACCGTTACAAACTTGACGTCCATCGGAAGTCATGCTGCACGGGGAAAGTATAGCAACAGATGTGGTTTTTGATGCCTGTCCGCAAAATCTAAATTAAACTATTTTCCACGTATCGTCGTACTAGAGGTCTCGTCTCCGAAGGCTCAGGTCGAATTCCGTTAGACCTTGAATCGGGATGCGTTTATTAGTATATGGAGGATATCCCATAGAAAATGGTTTTAAAGCCGCAGGAATTTAGAGGTAACCAGTGGTAATGTGGTTTGGGCTCAGCACATCACCTCCACTTTCATGCGGCCTTCACGCTCATGTTCATTTTAGCACAAGCTAGCCGCCCACTTAGAATTCATCCATGCGGTTCGCGATGTTCGAGTCGCTCGACTTTGTGGAACTATCGTGGTAATCAGGGGCTGTGGAAATGACTTGGGTAAATCTCAATCTCAAGTGGCAAGTTTGTTTTTCATGGATGCGCATTATTTTTGCGACAAGAACCAGCGCAAATTTTTGTAATAGGCAATTAGTATGGGAACGAAGTTTGTGTGTGGGTGAGTTAGTGTTGAGTGTATGGTCTTCATCTTACACTGTCAAAGGTACGCCAATATCCATCTTAATGATTATTAAATGAATGGAGTTACTCCGGGAACTTCATCCTGGGCTTCATAAGGCAGTAGAACAACCGTAGAAAATAGGATGGCGTAGTTTACTTTTAGCAAATTTAAAATACTTTTAGCATGACTGGTTCAGGAAGTAAACATCACTGGATAAACTAACCAATGCGAACATCATCAGCACACATCATCACACATCAATAACGTTTTACTCAAATTTTAATACATTTACAAAAACGGAATTTGGGCTCAGACTTCTTTTTTCGAATTTCATTCATTTCCATTCTCTGATGGCTTCAATCTTGCTTTTCCATTAAGCTTAAATGTGCTGGCCAAAACTTAAAAGCTAATAGCAACAACACCGTGGTTTGCAGGCGTCATGTTCCCATTGTACAACGTGAGTCAATTTTTCGAGTGAGTAAAATCCGAACGATGTCAACCGGAGTCGGGATTAGGGGTGCGGATCTTGGAAACTTTATCCAAAGTTGAACATGACTAGATTACTATAGGTTACAACAGAAATCGGACCTGATTGATTCAGTTTTTATGGGAGTCGAGATTGAACCAGCTACATTCATTCACCATGTTTAAATAAAAAATTTGATTTCCGATTATAATTTCTAAGAGTAATTTTTTGACAAAGTCCGAAAAATCTTATTCGGAGACTTGTTGTAGTGCTAATTTACCAATGTAAGCCACATGGAATTTTTTACGAAACATTTCGAAGACACGGCACACACATAAAAAATGTACACGAATATTATCCTCGTTATTTTTCCAAAAATACCTTGAGCTATAATTAAGTTCTAAAGACAGGGTCAGCTCTGCAGATATAAGCTCAAAATATTAAAGCATAGGACAGTTTTATACCGGACCATGGACCAACGTGGTACTTAACATCAGTACAGAATAATGTTAACACATCTAAAACTCACATGTTTGGACGCCATTGGAGCGGACAGGTATCTTTATCTGCTATAATGACGTCATGTCAACGTCCGAGGAATGAAGTTTCTTCGCCGTTACTTCCCGCCGAAATACAATGACGTTTGGTTTTTCCGAGTGCGGCGTGGGCTGTCTCGTCCACTCATGGCCCCGAAACAAGTTGAAGAACGCCTTCCGGAACTTTCCATTAAAAAAGGCGTACAGGATGGGATTGATACAGGAATTGGATGCTCCCAGCCATTGAGCAATGGGAAGTGCCATGTCCAGTACTGCCTCCTCCACAGGACCATAAATGGTTGAGCCGAGCTTCAGCCGCACGACTATGGTGTAGAGCGGGAACCAGCTCACGGTGAAGGCTGCCACAACAACAATGAGCATCTTGAGCACCCTTACTTTGGCCCGCTGATGCATGAGCTCGACGCGAGAGGCGGCGGAGTCATCAGGGAGATGACGGCGCCAGACTCGAAGCCAAATGAAGAAATAGCAAAGTGATATGATCCCCAGCGGAAATAAATAAAACAGAATCAAGTTGACGATAATGAAGTACACATCCGCGCTCATTCCCTCCGGCCAGATCTCGACGCAGAACTGAAGTGATGGCTGCTTCTTGTCTGCATGTGACAAGTCGAAGTAGAGAAGCCAAGGGAGGGCGAGGACGGCGGCCCAAGTCCAAATCAGTAGAATTATGCATCCCGCCTTTTCCTTAGTAACTTGACAGCGGAGTGGGAACCAAATTGCTACGAATCTATTCACACAAAAATGAAAAGTACACACGTGTTTCCATTAATCCCATAAACGACCTACAAGCTTATTAAGTATCAAAAGGGACTACCTGTCAGTTGAAATGGCAACCAGAGAATACACGGACGCACACACCGTCACGCCTTGAATGTAGGGAACAGTCTTGCACATGAACCATCCCAGTACCCACGCTAGAGGAAATAACAAGAATTCTTGTGAGACAGATTCAAACGAGATTCACGTCTGACTACTTTCCCAATACTTTGCAAATGTTCAACATTTTCCTTAAGTGTCAGATTCCAAGAAAATGAGTGTAAACTCGGGTTACGAGACTGAAAGTCTGAAGGCTTTATGAGAAC
Source organism: Pseudobourletiella spinata (assembly GCA_009870155.1). Lineage (NCBI taxonomy): Eukaryota > Metazoa > Arthropoda > Collembola > Symphypleona > Bourletiellidae > Pseudobourletiella > Pseudobourletiella spinata. The sequence continues at coordinate 7,125 of WJFA01001348.1, read as the reverse complement.
ATCCCGACTTCCACCGCCAGGTACAGACATGTTCATGTGGAGTTCCACTAACGGTTCTGTGATCTGCTTGGAGGTTTTCGATTGACTTAAACGTTCAGTCTTTTAGTACGGTGCTCATGATCAAATATTCGTTTTTCCGAGCTATCTTATGTTCAAGTCATGGCTCTAAAGTCGTAGAAGTTAAGACAGCGCCTTTCGTTTAAATCCTCTAAAGTGGTTGTAATCGCGATGCTCTGCCCACGAGTCTGGAGTGTATGCATTAAAAATATATATAATGCATTATGTGAAATGCAAGTACTCAAAGGGGACTTACTTCTACTCAACTATCCTCGCCCACACAAAATTTTTGTGTTTCCTCTGCAATAAGCTCTGGCTGTGAAAATTTTAGTCTCTCAAATGGGTTCAAAGAAATGGGAGAATTCCGCCTTTTCTGAAACGTCGTCCCACCAAAGACCATGCACCTAGTAATCTGTTTCATTTTTTGTTACCTTCACTGATTGACACACTATTTAAAATTATTTGCACAAGTAAGTTAAGCCCATGTAATCATTTATATCACCAGGCGTTTAGATTTCACATGGGAAAACGGAACACGATGCCTAGCGGGAGTTCCGACGAAAAAAATTTATCACAGTTCAAAAAGACGCCTACATGTAACACTCACACTCCAGAAATAATATTATTACAAGCTAAAATTTAATTTTCAGCTCCGCAACTGTCCATGTTTATAGCGCCAAGGGTGAGCGTTGCTTCACTCCGTAGGAACAATAACGCCCAGAGCTTGCTTTGTAGGATGGATCTACAGTGTGCATATGAAAAATTTCGCGGGCTTCTGCTTTCAGAGGTGGCACTCAAAAGCCTTTCGAACTCCAGGGCTCGAGAGGGCACTCACTCACAGTCATTTTCGGGGGAAAGGGATTCATCGAATTGAATCCAATTTTATTAGGGAGTTAGCACAGACCCTCCGGAGCGTTACTTTTTGGATGCAGCGAACGGACTCGCCATTTATTTAGCATTGAGACCCCTTACGGCTCGTCAGAAAATAACGCTTCGGAGGCTCTACGCCAACTCCCTATTTGTACAATTAAACTTCCCACTTTGTTGGCATGGCATGAGGACGAAAACAAAACTCTTCGTCCTGGACAAAATTCTTTGTGTAGTCAACATGGACTGCAGGGATGTCACGAGGCATATTAAGTTACGATCACCTTTGGGTGTCTCATTCAAATTTGTATTAGAGGGAAAGTCTGGTAGGTCACTACTGTACAAGCTGGCATTCATTGGGATTGGGATGACAATGCGACAAGGAGCCAATATAATGAATAGAAATTGCTGATTAGATTCTTTGAAACTGGAGAATGCACAGAGATGGTACATGCTTTGAAGTGACATCGAACTCTTACAAATAGGGGTCACCGGGTCACGTCGAAGTAACTGCTACGACCTTTGAGGTATCGCCAGCTGCTAGCTGCTATTGCTAGCCACAATGAACTTTCAATGTATACCTTTTTCTTCGAAGAAAACACACAGCCTCTGGCTAAGAAATCACTTTCGTCAGAGCCTTGAAGGCGAAGGTACTGACTACGGATCGACATCCAAATAATTCGGTACACTCCATCAGTTTCATCATGACTTTTTCTTCGACTGAAACCATATGGCATTTTCATGGAATCCAGCTCCAGCAGCGTCTCAAATACACGCACGGATCCATGTCTCAAACTGAGGTGGTAGTGTTCTTCCAAATGCAATAACCTCCTGGACGGCAAGATGATGAAGGTACGAAATTATAGTGGAACGAGAGGACGTCAATGGAAAGTCCATGACTTCCATTTACGTTGAGTATTTACCGCGTATATTGCGTCATCAGCGTGACTTGTTTCGTATCCCAATCTTTTATAACCCTTTCCGAGTGACTGGGCAATCGCCAGGGTAATTGGTGTCAATTAAACACGAGCCTTTCAACTCATGAACGGCCAGCCATTTACACATCCGAGGTAGGAAAACGAATCTTGTCTGTGAACTCTAAAGTTCGGACTCCAGCATTGGAAACTACGGAAGACAATAAATAATTCCTTCCTTCCTCAACAAATAATTGTAGACTCTAGGAATGTGGCGAATAAAACTTTGATTGGAACCGGATATGATTCCAAGCCAAAGTACGGAGAAGTGAAGTAATTCAAGTATTCCACAGGCTGTTGGTTCAGAGGAATTACATATTTTCACAATCGCCGACGACACAATACGGAGAAATCAATCTGTTCACTAGGTTCTTTGTTATTGATCATTACATACCGACAGTAAAATTAAATATAATGACATCCCTACAGGAACCTGTCCCATCTAGCAATAACTCATACCACTCATAATTTTGAAATATTTTTTCCTAACCAAATTGAAAATCTGAGTTAGTTTCAAAAATCATTTCGAGTAAGGGGCCCACATAATGGAATCGGAAGTTCGTCTCCAATGCGGGAATGTGAGCCAGAAACTGTCGAGCAGGTCACGCGGACTGTGCCAGCATACGCCACTGTGCGCCTTTGCTCGCAATACAAACGCCGTGACAGTTTGGAGTTTCTTCCCAGAAAATCACATTTTACTTCCCGCTCGATTCCTTGGTATCCTAAGACTGCTACTGATGTTTTGCACAATTTTCATCTCAACCAGTGTCAGGAAGAGAGTGAATACGGCGAAAAACCACATTACTTGATAGACACTGTCCCCGCTGAGTTCATCACGTCATCACGTGCTGGAGCATCCGCAGAATCTAGATTGACACGGGTTACACTTATAGACACCAAGTTTTCCACCACTCGCTGGGAAAACACAAGTCTTCTACAAGACCGAGGAATAGGAGGAGGATTCTCTATGAAACCGCAGGGAGAAAAACCCGTCTTTCACTTTGGTTTTAGCCGAGCAAACCCTTATTTCTTGAAAGCCTTCGGTATGACGAGCACACAACCAAGTGTATAATGTATTCAAATTCCGTCTGCATAAACCACAACTTGCGTAATAAAATTTCTTAAATCATTCCACTTCGTTCTCCCTGCCTTTCTTGCCTTCACGAGACGACGCAAAATTCTCGTTTCAATACCTCTATCACTCTCCTGCCTTAGTCGAAAGTCACAACAGACAATTCACAATTTAAATTTTACAGACGCATCACATATCACATCATTCTTTCCTAATTTTCTGCTTTTCTGGCTTCTGAATCCTAACGTTTTGAATTCAAACCTTCCCTGAAAAAACAATACTTTTTAGGAGGAATCCCTCCAGATCGGTCTATTCAGTAGTATGACCGTTGGAACCAAGCTAACTATGTATCAAGTATGCAACTTATGCATCAAGTTAGTCTAACTTGTGGGGAAAAGCTGTAGTTACTGTTCAACTCACAGGTCAGTCTGCATCACATCGGTTCTGATTTGAAACAGAATCGGTTCCCATCCACCATCTAACTCTACTACGCGAGTGGAAATCAATAAGCGTACGCCAGTACTAAATGAAGAATCAAATGAATGGCATGAATCAATGAGTCTATCAGGAATTCCTTTCTTCATTCACTTTCACGTCCAATCAGGCTTTCGAATCCCAAAACTACGGAGCTGAGGCAAATTGTGGTCGCCTGATAAAGGTTGTGGCTCTGACAACGACATTATTCAATAAAATCCAATTCTCCTGCAGGACGTCTCACTAGCATATCGCCCCACGGCCCCACTGAAGGCGAAGCGAGGAATATTTGGGAAGGATATAGATTAAGAAATGCCTCACAGAGGTTTCTAGTGCCACGAAGCCACGATCCGCTGACGGTCCTGTCAGCAATCCTTTTGACTACAGCTGATTCCCTCAGTGTAGATATATAAAATGTGCCTTTAGACAGATTTCCGAGCAATCTCAGGAATCCCTTATCTTGGATTTTACCTGGCTGGAAGGATCCAGGAAATCCACTATCATCGAGAAACCGTGCACACGCATAGAATGAAGGGTGCGATAAACTGGAATAAAATGGTCTGACAGTGCAGCAGGACGAAAAACACGATACTTACGAACATAGACGTTTGAGATGAGTGTAGGCGGAAGACAAAAAATGAGAACGAGGAGATCCGCCACCGCCAGGTTCGTGATAAAGTAGTTTGTTACCGTCCGCATCCTCGGTGTCTTTGCCACAATTGTGATAATGAGGATGTTCCCAGTCGCCCCGATGAGGAGCACCGCCGCATATGCTACGATGAGAGCAAATATTGCCGCCTTAGGGTGCCGATAAGGATGAGTCAAATTTTCCGGCTTGTCGAGACCTGGAAACACCGCCACTTCACTACCTTCGCCCGAACTTTCAGTTACGCCGTGACCAAGAACAAACACCTCCACTTCCATGTTCCTCTCGCCACTTCCACTTTTACACCCTCTCTTAAGGACTAATTAAAAGAGCCGCCGCCTTCACCAACTGCTACAGTTTGTTCCACAGACTCGCCCGGAGCGAAAAGGTTCTGGTATTCCCTTCGCCTTTTACCATGCTCATGCTAGTGGCAGCATCCGCTGTTTTTCACTCTACAAATAATGTAGTGGAGAACCTAATACTTCTTCAGCTCCAGTGACTACCATACTGTTAGTGTTGCCCTCGCCGGTAGCGTTCATTGTGATCACCAAGTTTAAAAGAAATTTACGGGGCGGAGTGATTCTTCAAAGGTGGAGAGAGTACGGTAGGGATGAGAACCGACGGCTCACCTCAACCTGTTGTGACTCGGCAGAGACTGATGCGGGAGCGTTTGCTGTGAGCCCGAATAAAGCAATAGCGGGAGCTCCAGATATATCTCACCACGCAGGTTCTGTTTCCCTCCTGTGGGGATCTTTGCTGGAGCTCAGGCTCGGGGAGCTATCTCAACCTCTGCTCACGGACTGAAGCTATAGCCGTGCTGCATATTCAGTTCCACCACGTTACATCCGTACACAAAACGCCTTTTGAGTTAACCATACCATTGATCATTAGTGATTAACTATGATAATATGAATTTGTTTCATAGAATCCACCAAATCGTTTAGGAATGGCGGTGCATGAGATGTGGAATAGTAAAGACACTTGACTGATTAGTAACGAATAATTAGTATTAAGTTTCATTAGAGACCGATTGGATGCTGTTAATTCGCTTCCTCCCGGGTTGCTCTGAGTGAGTTGCAAAAAGTCGATGAGTGCATCAGATTTGCGTGCGTTCCATGTGTGTAACAAGTATTCAAGTAAGTCTCATCATGAAGTGCTAGGATTGAGAAGTTCTCGAGTGTATAGTGGACAGTTTGTCATTCCTTTGTATTTTGTGTGTAGCGAGTTCGAACAACTTATAAGCGGCATTTTAATTAGTGATATAGGATACAGAGAAAGGGCTCAAGATAATTAACTTTCCACACAGCGTCACCAGGGATGAAGATAATCCTATTCAGTATTGGACGGACAGCCGGCATGAAAGGGGGTCTAAGCTCGGGTGGGAATCTATCCTACAACATTTCAATGCCGGAATGGACTGCTCAAAGGAGTAGCAAACCACGGGAAACAATTCTCATAGAGAAATTTCTGGTTCACAGACAAGGTCTAGAACTTTATTCGCAGAAGCTCGTGATCGGTCCCGGGATAACTCTTCAAGCTCAGGGACGCCGACGAACTCGCAAATTAAATCTGATCTGTTTTCAACAATAAACTTCAAGGATACGGCTTCGCAGCGGCCGAATATCATCCAAAGCACCTCGGCAACCGTTTGACACCATCTTTTAATCTTCCTCGGCTGATTTTCAGGTAAAATGGGATCCGAGTCAATGAAAGGATGGACCATTCAGCGTAGGCAGACGCGCTTTTGGTAGATCTACCCAATGGTGGGACTGTAGCAACAAAGGGTTCAAACATGAATGATGTGGATTTGCCGGTGTAGCAGAGAGCCTTCTACTACGCACCCATTTGTTTCACAACAGCGGGATGGATTTCGATTTTTTCCGATGGAGTGTAGAGTAGTTTTGAATTTATTTAAAACTCGATATGCTCCTTCAACAACAATTCCAATTCAAATGGAGAATTTAACCGCTACTGTTTTTGAAATTTCGTCACCACTTCACTTTCAATTTGAAGATAAAATCCACTGATTAAAAACTTCGAGCTGGATGCTGGTGATCGCGTGAGGCCAGAATGCATCCCGTTATCTAAAAAAGGTTGGGAGTCACTCCAAATCTTCACGTCCACAGTGATTATTGCAACATTTAATTCAAATTAAATATCACCTTCTCGTTGGCTTTGCAAGCCAAAACAAGTAAACTATAGTTATTAATTTGCAGTATACGACGTTCATGTCCCAAGAATCAGTGAACACTACTTGAATATGGTAGCAGTAGCATGGGACCAGTGAAAAAAATTCGAAGGCTGTCGTCATCCCTAGAACTCCCTTAGTCAGAGTAGAGAGTTGAATCACCGATCGATTAATCAATCGAGTAGCTTGCATCCTAATCCTGACCATATCTAAACGTAAAGCATTGTTAGTGCAGTTAAAATATACGACATATCTTACGTAAGCAAGCAAATATTTGGACACAATACGTTTCGAGTTATCATCTTCTGACAAGAAAACGGTGAGTTTTGGCATTATGAATGGGTTCTGAAAAAGATCCTACATAAAATGACGATATTCGTGGCACAATAGTCATGACGAAGTGTGATACTAGATTTTCGACGATCACAGCTAGCATCTCCACATTTCAAGACCTGCAGAAAATCAATATATTTTCCTATACACCTGCTCAACTAATTTGCAAAATTCTAAATTGTATAGCCACTACATTCCATGGAGATTGGCGTACTGTCCCAGTTGTCACCAGATTTCGCCACAGTAAGGCAGATCTCCAACAGTGTAATGCACATGTGCTGAAGATGTAGCAAGGCTTCGACGCCATTGCTGTGCTAGTGCTATCAGTATTCCACGGCGAGATTATTACTTCATTGCGAGATGAGCAAATGTAGAAGAAGATTTCGATTTGTTTCTTTTACAGAAAACCGTACCATGAGGTTGAGGATGGGGCTAGTAAGACCCTACTATTGACGAGGTTAACTATAACCAAGGAAATATTTTTAGCGTAGAAGATGAAATTGATGAGTTTACT
>WJFA01001347.1:0-22146 GCA_009870155.1 Pseudobourletiella spinata | reverse complement strand
CGCGGGGCCGTGTGTGTATATGTGTGTGTAAGTGTGTGTGTGTGAGTGTGTGTATATGTGTGTGTAAGTGTGTGTGTGAGTGTGTGTATATGTGTGTGTGAGTGTATGTGTGTGAGTGTGTGTGAGTGTGTGTGTGTGTGTGTAGTGCATGGAAGTTGGCCGATAGGGTTCGCATGACAGTATGTAAGGTTGCAGAGGAGCATGCAGTAATGGATGAGCTTTACTGTAATAAACTAATGCAAATTCAATCATGAGGAAAATAATTGGGGGAAGATGTACGGCATTGCGTGCTTCTTACCCACCATCGGGGGGTCCACAACCTCTGCGTTATTACCCACTTCTTCTTCCTATGGTTAATTTTATCATGACAGTTTATATAATAACTCCTCGTCCTTGCTCTCCTCTTGCCTTCCCCCTCCTCCGTCCCCCCCATGTATACACTCCGATTTACACTTGTGTGTGTGTGTAACAGTCTGGAATAGCAAGGTGGTTACATGTGTAAAGCCCGTTAAATGGGAATATGGGGAATACACATCCTACTGTACAGAAGAGCTTATGAGGTTCCACTTACTCCATATCCAACAAACAGTCAGTGCTCTCTCAAGTTCTTACACGTATATATATACATGTACTCGGCCCGTTTTGGAATTAATCATCGCATGACGACCGATGAGTTTATGGAGCAGAAAGTAGAGGGCCAAAAGGAGCTTGGATGTAGCAGTCAGTGGGGAAAAGCAATGTGTCTAGTGGGGAGATGATATGAAGTGGATCCAAGAGTTGGAAAAGTTAACCTTTGTCTCTCCGTCAGGCTCAGCTCACATAGCCTAAATGGAAACTCCATGGCTGAGCAATTTATGTAGCCATTATTTTTTAAAAAATTGGTCAAAGAGAATAATTTATTGTTTATAATATTGAATTAAGTTTATTTTCAGCTTCAATTATTTCCCCTTTTTCATTTGAGAAGGCGGATGACGTCAGGGGAGAGCAACGTGAGATACTCCTTTTCTGTCCGTACCCATGGTCATGCGGACTACCTTCTTCACACTGCGTATGACGCACACACACACACACACATACACACACACACATGTGGACACGCACGCGCTGTAGCTAAGGTCATGAATTAGGTACGACGAAACGAGCTTTATTTTAAAGGATCTAAATCTTGATTGTGCAACAAGCACCCACGTGATGGATGTAGAAACTGAGAAAATCATGGGATATTTTCCATTTTGTTATCCACAAACTCTAATGAGGGAGTCCATTATTAGGGTGACGGAAGAGGGATAATATGTTGTCTCAGCTCACGGGTGAGATATAAACTCACGCTGGCCTCTGAAATGACAACTCGGAGGGTGATAACTTGCAGGAGCTTGAGCTAACAGGTGGGCATTCAAGACTCAACAACAAACGGAAAATGAGTGGCGCTCCTCCGCTGTTGACGGTTGGAACTTCCACAGCCACGTCCCCATTGTTTTGTTTTTGCGGACCACGGACCACATCCAATTGTCTTCCAGGATGTGTATGCGCGAATGATGAACGGTGGCGGACGGACTCTTGAATCCACGTATTGGCCATCATTATTGGATGAATAAATGAGTTGGGGGAGTCCAGGCCAGGAGGAAGAACGAGCGGGTTGAGTCGGGAAGGGTGACATGAAAGTGCGTCAATAACGTGATATGTACATAGTTTATTTACGACTGTCGTTGGACGGTACGGTAGTACGGCGCACGGGCGCCCGCGACGTGGTCAGACGCACTTAGCCACACACAGAAACACACACACACACACACACACTTAATAGAGGAAGAACCAAAGGCTAGTTGGTACACAGGCATTCCCTCCACAGCTCTCACACACACTCACGTATACAGCCATTCAGTTGTTTTTGGGACGGAACTGGTTGGACCACATATGTAAGGGACTGCTGCGGTGGTTGGTGCTGCTCCTGACTGACAACATGTTTTATGACGATCACCTCTCCAGCCAGGGACTGTCTGTGAGTGCGTGCCTCTGCGTACATACACATGCCATCCTATTTGACTTCATTTGAGCCACCATTTCCAAATGGAACAAGCAATTAGGCTTAATTACATAGCCATGTTTTCTCGATAAGACTAATTGGTTATAGATAGATACATGGATTGACAATGCATTCAACATTGTCCGACAGAAAGCTCAGGCTCCAGCCTTGTCTCCTCTCCTCCGTCGTCGCCTCCAGTCTCCCTCCCGGCTACTTACTACGTTTTCGACGCCGTGAGCGGGGACTCACAGTCATATCAAAATGTTCCACTCTGACACCCTCAGCTCCTCCAACTTTATTTGGCCATCTCATTCTCTGCGGCTGTGACACGGCCAGGATTCACTCAGATCTCTATTGCATTGGAAACTGGGAATTTATTTAAGCTCGAATTGGATTCCGGATTTGGCTTTTTCGCCAAACAAGCCTAAATTTGAACAAATGTTCGTGGCGTTGCTTCAGGAGGACAATCTCATAAATTTAGCTAAACTGTGAAGCAACAGGTTGAGGAATGCGGAGAATTTGCAAAGAGCTGATGCAAGAGACAGTCTGTGATCATCTGTGATGGGGGATTGGAGTCGGATGTTATGAAGATGTTCACGTCTTCACTTCAAATCTGTATGTGTGGGGCTCATCAGGTGGATTTTGCATTTCTCATTATTTGGACGGTAAGGCACGGCGTATTAATCGTTATCGCGAAAGTCAAATGGACGGTTCCTTGCTCATCATGAGGCCTCCTCCACACATTGCATATGGCATCCCCCAAAAACTGTGTAGTGTCTGTGTACTATGTGTACAAATGGATGCATGCATAACTTATACAAGAATCTGCTGGATGTCGGTACGGAGAACGGTAACGGAGGGGGGGGGGTTGGGTGGGTGGAACGGGAAGCAGCTCACTCATTTAGTCGCACACTATGGGGAGGATTTCGAGTTGGATAATATAGCCACTTTAAGGTGGCATGCCACCAGGCCTTGGAGCCTGTGAGATCGATAAAAATTTACAGCCTGCCTGAAAATGGCTCTATGAACCCTCCAAGTTTTTCCCTAATGGCCTGTTCTGATAACGGTAATGGAAAATATAATGGTGGTGAAAGGTATTAACTCCGAATTCTTCCTCGCATGTTTAAGGAGAAAAAAGTGAGGATTTTTTCTGTCATCTCCCTCTCTGACTCACTCACTCACTCCCTCTCACTCTCTCTCCGTCTGTCTGTCTTCCTGTGTACCTCCCAGTGTTATTTTCAGTTTTCTTTTAACACTTTTCCACACCTTGAGTGTCTGCGTATAATGCGTTGGAGGGATGCGGCCGAAAGGGATGATACTATAAGGTGTTTCCGTCTCGAGCTCGTGTCTCTTATTACTTATCACCACCACCACCACCACCGTCTGCTCTGTGCTTGGGGGTTTTCTGAGTGTATTTCTATAAAGGGTTCCTCCGCCGTGCCATACGTCGTGCTCACTCCTGGTCCCACCACTTGATTCCTTTTGGGAAATTCCCTGACGACATTCTAAGAGCTCATGTCCAAGAGGGTCTCCCTATGCCATTCCATTTCTTGTCCCAATCGAACTTCAAGTTGTTGTTGTCATTAAGGTGACCAACGTTTTGATCACTTGAAAGGCTAGTCCTCATTGAGAGGGATGGCGGCGGCAGCGGCGGCGGCGGTGGTGGTGGTGGTCATCGTCGTTGTCGTTGTCATCGGTGACGGCGGCGGGTAGAGTCACACTAATCTGGCCGGTGATTATCCTGAGAATTCCACACAATATTAAGACTTAAGTATTATTTTATTACGGATAGACTGGAGCCGATGGGGTAACGTCAAGAGGACAGAGATAGGAGGGAACAATTATTTGATTTAGCTTTTAGAGATTTCATAAAGTAGACTCCGTTCCCTGCGCTCCTTCATCCGCGTCCCTATCCCTGCGCATCCCCCCGCGCACCTATCACCCTCTCTCCTCTCCATCATTATGACTCCTCTTCGTCTTAATTTTATTATATTCTTCGGATGATATAAGTGTCTGAGAGTGAGTGAGTCCACTTGGATTGCCAGCATTGGTCCGTCCTGTAGCCTGGGAGCGACTTAAATAAAGGAGATATGTCCAGTTCAGGTTTCCTCTCACTCCTGCCAGCCTGCCGCCTCCCTCATGCTCATCACCATCATCGTGTGAGGAGTGGACAGGGATGCGTAGCACTGTTCCCCTTAATGATTTATTTAATAAATTCCTTCAGGATCTGACTTGATTGTCGGCGGAGACGACGGGAGCTCGCTCCACCAAAAGCAATGCTAAATAGTTGGCGATTATGTGGGTGAGGCGGTTTATGCTGCTGTTGCTCCCAGGCTAGATTTTGTGTGAGCGAGCCCCCGACCACGCCGGATCCGGTCGTAATAAGAAGCAACAAGCCGTGCAGCATGGGAGCAATTGACGATCAAAAGTATACTTGTTCCCATGCCTAAACCTCGTAAATTGATTTCACCTTTTTCGAAAACAGTTGCTCAAATTTGCTCCGTGAATACTTGCACTGCTAGTATACTTCTTGTACTCTCGTGCTGGACTTGATTTAATTATGACTATATAGCGGCCGGCAGAAAAGGCGGGACAATGGAGATGAGGATCAAGCCCGAGTGGCCGCTCCAGAGTTTTGTACATATTCATAATGAGGAGCATCAAAATCCACTCGCAGATATATGGAGCCTATGCGTAACAGGTTAATGCTGAAATTAATGCTAAGTATTATTACATGGCCTGCTGTTTACAGGATTGACAGGAAGGAGTCATGCTACATGTATGCAGGATTAGGTTCGTGTGCGTGTGCTACTACTCCTACAACTACTACTGCCATTACTGCCATTACTAGGACGACCCAGGAGACTCCTCCGACTACTAAAACCTCCACTGTCTCCACTGTACATGCTATGGCTTCACATTGGATTCCTTACACACTAACAAGTTGAGACTGCTGAGGGAGAGGAGGGAGAATTTAATATTAGAAAATGAAACCAAGAGCACACGGCGATATTTCCGAGAGAAGTCATGAAAGTTATTTACTCTCAGCTTTTAATTTGTAGCGCAGAGGGGGGCTGTTCATAAAACAAAACGGTTGTATCCTATTATTACGCTCATCACTTGAGAGAGAGAGAGGACGACAACAAGACGATGAGAAAATCATTTCTAAATTTTCCTCCACATTAGCAATACAGACTCTGGACGAAAGGGAAGGGAAATATATATATATACGATAGGCAGGAAAGTTAGGATCTTCCTATTACCTATCCTCCTACCCATACCATCAAATACTATCATCCTCCCTTATATTCTCCCCGCCAGCCTCCTATCTTACAGGTACACTTATAGGTACACCAGACGAACGTATAGTCATGTACAAACTACTTTTACCTCCTCATCCAAAATATTACATTCATCATCACACATATACATTTATATATATACTCTCCACTCAATCCCGGGGTTAAACTAATAAGCTCTCAACCCTCCTTTCAATTAAATGGGAATTGATAACTTGAATCTATTAGAAATCGTTACTACAATTAGGTCTGTTGCATTTCCACAATGTCTTGAAACTCCGCACAGGTTCCAGAGCACACATTTTCCAAACTCTCCCTTTCCACCGTCGTCTTCTTGAGCCCTCCTCCTCCTCCTCTTCTTGAACTTTCAGCTCATAAACAATTCAATGTGTCGAGATGTTGAAGGGTGATGAAAAATCTTGAGATCCACCAAGTCCTCCATCCCTTCCTCTCCGAACGTCAGCCATAGCCCGTGTGTTCCTCTCTGAAAACCAATCAAATTCAACAGCCATAAGTTATTATTACACGATACACCACCAATTTTCCAATCCAGACACAATACTATATATTCCTTTTCAAACTGAATTTTATTATGAACTGCGACTACTACTACTACTCGTGATGATGAGGTAAATCCTATTTAATACTCATATGACCACATGGCAAAGGGGAAACTATACGGTCAAAACTTGACAGTGAGCTGCCAGAAGAAAGAAAGAACCACACCACAAGACCACAAAGTTGTCAACCACGTGTAGCGAATTAATCCACTGTAATTTTCCAAGTCCATTAGGAGAGTAATGAAATGCGACCACCAGGGCTTAAAGGCGGATAAATTTTCATTATTTGATTTAGTGGTAAACTAGGGTGGAGACGATGGACGGGGAAATGTAATGAGAAATTTTCGGTCTCAGTGAATCAGACTCGCTTAAAAGATTGAACTGGCTGATAAGAGTACGGCCCCCGCCACCAACACTGGCGAATCGTAACGAACACCGACTGCGTGCAGTGCAGTCTGCTGTTGTTGTTATAATACTCCCAAGAAGTAAATAGCCTCTAGGTGGAGTGCGTATGTACGGTGGTACGGTGGACCCGGGCCGTCGCTCTCGACAATTGGGCATATGTGTGCACTATATGATGTGGGCGCGTAATAATAAGCGTGTACTTTCTTCCTTCGTGAGACAAGCTCAAAATTGAGATATTGCATGCGGATCTATTTAGTGGTTGGAGACGGACTAGCGAGGGTGGACCTGCCAGTGCGATATGATTGTTATTATGACTACTACCACCACCACCCCCTCAGCTATCATGGCTCCTACAACCTTCACTGTGTGACGTTAAACACATATTCATGTGCATATGTGATTATGTAACTAATATTTGCTCACATATATATTGAGAGAGTCAGCAGTGGAGCATGTGAAAGATCTTTGTCAGTTCCGACGGAATATTAATGCAATTCCCAGAGATTGAGAAAATATTTAGGAAAAACATACTCCGGGGGTACGGGGAAATAGGGTCAATTTGTCTTCAAGTTCCTTCACGTCCGTAGATGAGATTACGAGTCCATTCCTTCCCAACATGGCTTACTGCTACTACTACTACTACTACTGGAGCTTTTGAGGATTCATATGTAGGCAGACGTGTGTTCAAACTTTTACTGCCAGAGCTAAACTTGGAGGTGGAACGGAGATGGAGAGGGACTGGCTTGACTGGTGGTCAGGAATATTATGGTACTGTGGGGAGCCCTAATGCAGAGGGCTTTAGTTTCCGGATGTTATTCATTCAGGTGACTTGAGAGGCGAGAGAGAGATAGAGTGGTATAGAGAGAATGGGAACTGCACATTCTGTGGTAACCGAAAAGTGGCATAAACATGTAGATCTTAATTACCTGATAGGGCGATCACATTAGAGGCAGCTGTTGTTTATTTATTTTTTTATTTTCATTTTTTGCAATGGATTCCTTGAGCCATTAAAATAGTATCGTACAAGCTCACTCGGCATGAACCAATGATAATGGTGTAAGCTCTCAGAGTATGGTGGAACTCCTGCCACACTGGTGCACTGCACTGGCTCGCAGGATGAAAAGCACATGGCTGGATGGTCAAAAGTGAAAATTACCTTGGTCTGGCAAAAAGTACTATGTTTCTCAGGACTTGGCATGGGGCTGACTCCGAAGGAAAAAAAACCTCCATTATATTGTAATCAATCGGTCTGGTGGTAGAATCGAGTTAGGCGGTTGTTGTACGCCTGCGTTGTTGCTTTATTGGGGTGATGTACTCGGAGAGATGTAATCCAAGAATTTATGACCATCATTTCCCCATTCCGTGTTCCAGCTGAAACAGTGAGAGTCCCGATAAAGCTTAAACAAATGATAATTGTCGTTATTAGTTTTCCTATCAAGCTCTGTATCAGCTCCCCTAGAATAATTATTAATATTCATTTTTATGACTTGTCCAACTCGAGCCGGGATAATTCATTAACTTACGTGTGGGCGCACTTGACGAGCGAGCGAGCTGAACCTTGGACTCTAATATGACCTCCCTCCCCAATATCTCCCTCTGTCGGAGTCAACTATCCACCCCCAGCCCTTCCCGCTTAATTTTTTCCTCCAAAACCTTATCACCATCACCACACCACCACCACCCCCCGCCCCCTCCACTCCTCCTGCCTCCTTGTTTTGCACCAAGAAGAACAAACAACATATATATTTTTTTTTTGAGCTCAAAAAAAACTCTTAGCTACTAATGACAAGGACTATTTCTACCTGGAGATTACTCCACCGCTCCCTGAAAGCTTTCCCAAGTAATCCATATCTAATGAAGGTTGAGGAAGAAGGAGAGTGCGGTAGTAAAAGTTTGTTTTTCCGAGACATATATATATATATATAATATCTGTATTTATGTGACGACCCCACATATAGGTCTGGTTTCAAAATCGTCGGGCGAAATTCCGTAAGAGTGAGAAGACACCGAGCTCCGTGTTCCTCAGCTCATCATCACTGACGCTGGGAACGACGCAACCCCCACCGGGTCAGATCCCATTCGGACCATTATACCTGCGGAAGCATGGGGCTCCTATGGAAATGCTCGTACCTTCGCATGGAACCCCGCATATGCTCCCTCATCATCATCATCATCAGCATCATAGTCATCGAATGACACAACATACTTGGAACCCTCACATGCCCTATTTCCCATCTCTCACCTCCTCACATCCCACCGCCGCGGCGGCCACTGCGCTCAATAACTACCGAAATTCATTACTCAGTCCTACTGCTGCGGCGGTGGCAGCGGCTGCAACTGCTTACTTCCCCACTCCACCAGCCTCCTTCCAAAATTTATTGGCTCAGTTGAATGGAGCCTGCGCCGCGGCTGCCTCAGCCGCCCAACACCAGTCCCAAAATGATCATCACCAGTCTCGCCTCTCCAGACATGCTGCCAGCACATCCGGTGGTATGATGATCCGCCCGAACATCAGCTCGCAGGATTCGCCGACACCCCCGGCTCGGCCCCGAAGCACTAGTTTGGATCGCAGTGAAGGCATGGGCGGGAATGAGGGTAGGGAGTATCCAGGGAGTATTGCATTAGGCGGGTCTTCTGAGAGTAAGCCAACGGCAGGGTTGAAATCCGTGGAGCGGTCGGAAACAACTGTTCACAATCTACGCTCAAAGAGCTGAGAAGGTAGGATTGGAGGGCAACCTTGGCGCAGACTCGATGTGCTGCTCTTAGCTGTATTCTTAGCTGTATCTTCTGTATTTCATTAAATAATAATCAGGTTATAGATTTTTGAGAACAAGTACAATTTTGTGACATCTCATCATGACCAAATTCCTATACATAGCCGAGAAGCTTTGATCTCCGAGGGTTTAGCAGGGACCCGTGGGTGACGGAAGGAATGCCTACTTCGAGGACTCTGTCACCTTGTCATTCTCGACAAGCTGGCACGGTAATGTGAAATGTGTGAGCGTCAAATTTGAACTGGATGAGATGACCCTTTCAGGAACCGTTTCACAAGTCATTGGAGAAGTGGAGTGTCCTGATAAACCGCCGGTGACGATGATGACGCTATAGAAATCCTCTCGTGGGCCCTGTAAATCCCGTGTGTACACTTTTAATCCATCTTGGTATTTTCACATTGTTGCCCATCTCAACTGGCCGAGTTGAGGGACGGAGTTGGTTGCTGAGGCACTTCATGAAACGATAGAGTCATGTATATAGACACATCTACATCCATCCCATATATTCCATCCGTTGTCTATTCACCCACGGCGTGGCAAGGAAGAATAGGCCCGCGAGTTTGATTCAGTGTGACAGCGTTAATAATGCCTAATCGTAGGCATAAAATGGAGCAATTAGGCTCTAATTCAACAGTCTACGATAATAGATAATGCATTGGATTGACACTTTTGGCTTTATGTCCAAATACGAGAGAAGCAATGCTCTCCTTTCCATTAGACATGCCGCAGCGGGTAATCCATGACAATGGTAATAATAATAATAATAGTAATAATACCAATAATCATCCTATAATATACCAATAAAGGTCTTCATATTTATCTTGGTATACATACTGAATAGCGTTCGCAGTTGGTCCTACGTAGTGTAGTATTATTTAGCTTACATATGTGTTCTATTGTTGTGTATTTTTCAAGTGTGAAGTGAGTGGAGTTAAAGTGAGTGCATGTATGTGGGCTGACTCAAGTTGAATTAAATATTAAATTTAAATTGGAGCTATAACCCATAATCACTATGCGCATGAAATGAATAATCTCGGAATGAAACCAAAAATCCTATTTTTCTTCTTTAAATACTGTCATCGTCATGAGGTGGGCGTGGCTTGATCCCACTTCCTCTTTGTTTCCCAACAAATACAGCAAATGATAAAGTGAAATAAACATAATAAGATTTGTTAATAATTCATTGCAACAATTTATTCAAAACAAGTTTACCATTTTCTACTGCAGAGAGAAGAAGCAGGGAAGGGGCTCAATGAAATTGGAATCAAATACTGAATTTTAACTACGTTCTGCATGCATAAAGGGATTCCAGATGGTCTTCAACTTATCTCTTCCCTTCACCTATGATTCCCTTGGGATGTTCACATTTGAAAATATGGACTCTGGAATTAAGTTCGTGGATATAGAACACAAGAACTTTCAGTTGAAAGATGGGTTGATGGAGGCTCACGTTTGTTTATCAGGTGGGCAAGCGTAACGAAGCTCATTCCAAGGCGGATGCATCCAAAGAGTAATTTTTTGGAAATATACTTAAGTATTATGCAATTATCGGAACTGAACTGCTGCTAGACGGAATTGTTTATTCATACGTTTGTCAAATGAACACATCAAATTAATCCACACTGCATGAGCTGCAATTCTCGCCCACAGTGCTTCATAACAATTACACAAGCCAACCGAAAATCTCACACTTGCAAGCTGCAAGTAAAATTAATGCATTACAATTAAACAATTATCACAAAATAATAGGTGAGGTCCACCCAGAAATTGAAATTACTACGTCAACTTCAAAAAAAGGCAGCAACGAAAACTGAGAAAGGGAGCACTGTAATAATACAAACACTTCCGCAAACTTGAATTCAGGTACCGAACGCTAGCGCCTCTATGGGCAAGTTCACGTTCACAGTACAAATTAGTTAGTGCCTAGAGGCAGGAGCATTTGTATTCACTTGCATTAGAATCACTTATTATTAAAACACACGACCATGCCAACGTCTTTAAAAAGCAAAAAACTTTTATAACGTTCACGTGAAACTAGTGAGGACATTTATTTGTGAGATGCAGAAGATTTGCACTGTACACAAAGAAAAACACTCGGAAACGGTGAGAATTTGTTTTCACAACTTTTTCCAGGCGCTTGGTCAACTCAGTGAACATTTTCTGTGATTTCTGTGCTAGAAACCTGAAAAGCTAACAGGCTAGCATTGATCTTTTATGGAAAATGACACTGGTGGATGGGAATTTTCACACATTTATGCATATGGTACATTCCAGTATGTTCCACGTCCGTTTGTGCCCGCGAGAATTCAATCTGCAGTATGAAGGAACCGCGTTGATTATTCACCAATTTTCATAATACTTGCTGTGCGTCTTGATAACTGTAGACTACTGTGACAAGGTTGTTAAAAGTTATTATGCAAATATCTTGAAGGGTAATTCGTTTTTTAATCCTAATTAAACCCTCTTGATTTCATGACGCCTAATTGAATTACATCTGAAGTTTTCGGCAGTGAAGTAAAAATGAGATAGTTAGTCCACTTGCAACTGATTAATCAATCCATACATTTTATTCTCTCAGATGCTGAGATGCTCTTCCGAGTGAAATATGAACTTTTCCAATTTCCCCAGTGAGATCCAATCCAGACCAGCATCCTCGTTGGTTATTCATTGCTTTTTGTGGGCCAGGAGAGTACGAGTAAAAGGCGGGGTAGGATTCTATAGTACGAGAAGGGATAAGTGATGATCCTGATGAAGTTTGGGCAGTGAATCGGTGAATAAGTATCAGTGATGATGATTGTTGTAGCCGTGTAAAATTCCTTGTTATGGAACAAGAAACCCTACGGTATGGAAAAAGAGCCGGCTCGGACCACCCTTGAGGATCCACAGGAGTTGACAAACATTCATGAACCATAATGAACCTTTGATTCCCTTGTAAACGTCCCACTATGTGTTCCCTCTTGTAAAAGGCCTAGCAGGTCCTGAGCAGGTACCTCACATAAGTCCCTAATCCTTCAACTATGTACGCCCCCTGAAAGGAGCATCAGGGGCAGCACACGGACGGCCCTTTATACAACCGCGTGTTCATTCCATCACATGTCCAAACGTTGTCGGTAATTTATATAGGATTTTACATCAAAGGATTCCACAATGTAAGGAGTAAGATTTCAGTAATATGAAAAATATCAGTGCAATCATATTTTACAGTGTAGTTTGTTTAATACTGCTGAACATTTCCTCCAATTTTGTTTCGATTTGTCATTACAGTACAGCCGTGGGGATTTGAAATCAAGAATCAATCGAGGTTTCCTGCTTTTTTTTATTTGAAGTAAGTACATAATTTTATCTACTCTACAGTAGAATTAAACCATATATGACGTTGTAAATTCTTCTTGCAGTATCTGTTCGTATGTTGGAGGCAGGACTCATCATTTGCCACCCCCTTGGGCCGAGAAAATTGAAGAGAGTATGATATGATGGAAGTTATACTGAACTGTTGATAACTGGAAGTGTTGGATGGTTAATTTTTTTTAATTCCGTAATCTATACCTTTGAAGTTTCATGTGAAGTGACACTGTTCGTACAATGTAAAACTTTTCTACAGTTTCCTTCTATTCCAAATAGAAAAATCACCACGGTATATGGATGAGTCTCTTCCGTTAATTCCATTGCCTTCAACTCACGGAACACTCAAATGACGGTTATACATTTCATCAGTCATTGGTATACGGATCCTGAGGGCTATAGCCCTGCGGTATTGTTGTCAGAATATGAGAAAAAAAAGTGCTCCGCGTGTGCAGCATGGGACGAGGATAAGCAGTGGAAAATAAAGGATTTAGTACCTATTGGGAAAATATAACTGCGGAAGGGGAGAGCTTTATTACAGTATGAAGATGAGAAGTTGGAAGTGATTTTCCACGGGGCCAACGGGGTGAGTTGCTAAGTGGTTTTGATCGTGACATGATGCTATTTGTCTCTCATAATTGACAGCCCAGTCAGATTTCACAGTCATTCATTACGTCGGTTAGTAGTCCCTACTTCATTCCTGATGTTTTTTCGACGAAATGCCAAAAAATACGGAGGGACTGCCGTGTGTTCATCCCTCTCTCCCCCCAGCCAGCAGTATATTCTTTCGTCGTCGTGGACTATCTCGAAGCTCGTTCCCCGCGACGTCCCAAACGCACCACACCACCATTACACACTCCCCCCTGACAATCTGGTAATACACACCATATATGAACTCATTAATCCCGCTTTATCAGCTTTTCATGAGTGGAAGTACCACACTTTACCACACTTTTTCTCCGCCTTATATATATACCAGCCTGAAGTATCGGTGTGACTGAATGGAAGTGAGTAATTGCCAAATGGTCGGTCAATAAGGTATATATAATTACCTGATAAAGTCGACTCCGCGTTACTTTTTTTCATTTTGTGGCAATGGCAATGGCACTCTGGTGGTCGCACCACCACCACCGCTTAATGCCCTGTCCAACTCAATGGCTCTAGAGTCGCCTTCTAAGGAATGTTGTTTCATCCCCACCATCAAAATAACTATACGCAGTTGTTCATCATGAATGCCTGTAGAGGGCCAGCATTTGAAATTTGCCTGTTTTGTGCGTGCGTGCGTGTGTGTGCACAAGTACAAAAATCCAACATGGCGTTCTGCACATTATTAGAAATCATTAAATGACAACAACCCATCTGCCTCCCCAAGTAACCCGACCCTCTTGGGTCCGCACTGTGAAATTCCTGTGAGAGGGGAAAATTCTTTGAAAACCAAATGTTTTTTTTGCTCTCCGCTCACAGATATTAATTTGACATGAATCTTTCGCCGCTGTAAATCACTTGTACTTGATCCCCATAAAATCCAATGTACTTTTTGTCTCGGACTCACTCACTCTCTCAGTCAGAGCTGAGAGCTGAATAGGACTGGGGCAACTTTTTCCTTTGCTAGCAACACACACACACACACACACACACACACGCTCACTCACCGAGAGATTCACAGTCAGATTGAAGGGGATAGGATGCCAGCTACCAAATACCAACTGTAGCAGAACGGAGAGAGCGTATCACCACTAGCTTTTGGCATTTGTGTACACCTATTAGATATTATTATTCCCATTATTATGAGCCACGGAGCAGGCATAACCCGTCGCTCAATGGAAATTTACACCCACGGAGGAATATTAGTCTGAGAGAGGGAGTATGAGGGAATACGGCACGTATTAATGTTATACCATGCAACTGCCGTGGTGTGTGTGTGTGTGTATACTATGGCGGGCAGTATAAATAAATGAGCCAGAGGGTTTCGGATGAACCTATTAGTATATATACACACACACACACGAGGGAATAAGCACTTGGTCTTATAACCTTGGACGCACAACTTCATTATCATGATTGGCAGTTTCAATTAACATTATGAGCAAATGGTGGACCTCCTTTGAGCTGATATGAGGCTTTCCGCTTAGTGAACCAGACGGACAAGTGGAAAAACGCTCGTTTTTCCTCCTCGGCATACCTTAGCAACTTATGCTACAAGGCAGTAGTACATGGTAGTAGTCATCGTCATCATCACACAGTTTCGTAGTGGGCCTCAGAGATCTTGACTGACTGACTGACGAGTAAAACTGACTGTGTGTGCGAGGAGAAAACCAAGTTGTAAAATGAGCCGGAGTTTGCATCACATTCGCTCCGAGGTACACCTCCATATAGCTTGAGTACTATGCTCAGTACGAGCAAGGGAGTTTTTCGGGGAAAGCATAATGTAGAGGGATCTTTTGGCGCTGAAGCCTCTCATACTGCACACGAGTTCCCATCCGCCTATATTCTCCGCCAAGACTCATCCCACATCATCATCATCATCATTAGGATCCCTTACCGCATTAACATCCTTGCTCCTAGACAGATCGTAAGTCAACGTGTGTGTTTACTACATATTTCATGTGGGATGTCACGACGAGGGAATCAAAGCAGGAGGATATGTATCCTCCTTTCCGTGTCGCCCCCTCCCCACTCAAAAAAAATTATGCACCAAGGCATGATATTGTGTGCAAACAATGTACTTTGCCAACATTTCGTTTTATGAGCTGGCTCCGTCTCACTGATAACGGCTCCCCCTGTCCGCTCAAAGTTGCCAAATCAAGTAATGAAATAAGTTGTGAGTGAATACTGTGTAATTACTTTGAGCGAGTATGAGCATACGTACAGGATCTATACTGTTGGGAACTTATTGGTGCAGCGTGGCAGCACAGAATATTGGAGGAGCTGTTGTGGAAGGAAAGTATGGACAGGAAACTACGGGGGGCACGGCAAAGTGGCAGACTGGCAGATGATTTGGAATGGAAAATAAAAACGGTGACTCTTGCACCACACAGCCCAGTGCAAAGGATTTAATGAATGCAATTAATCTCTCGACCAGTGACTTCCACCACAGTCACAGAGAGCACAGGATAAGTACGTGAACGAACTCGACTGTGTGGCTTCTTTACTCAAGATCCATGCGTTCACAACAAACAAACAAACAAAGGCTCACACGCACAAGCAAATGCATGGACACACACATTAAACCCACACTCCCAATCCAGATCTTATCACCGTAGACATTACTATTATTACAGCCCCATTAAGTAGTCTTTTTCGCCGACACACACTCCGCTCACTCGTCAGAGTATGAGGAGGGGGAAATGATGGATTTCCATGGAACTCGCGGGCGGAGCTGTCCTGAGAGTACTCCCCCTCACACTGGTCCAAATGGAATGGTGGGCACCTTCTTTGAGCGCCTCGCCGTGTCCTCCACGGGAAGAGGGAATAATAATGGGCTGAAATGGAAGGATTTCTTGGATGCGATTTGAAGAGAATCCGTTGGACTGCTCCAAAAAGAGGATTTTTACGAAAGCCGACGCTTGGCCGCCATCAGCTTGCTTGAGGTTTTCTCCATACTGTGAGACAAAAAAAAATAAAAGGATAATTAAGTATGTACACCGGATTCGTGAGGAGTTACCATTTTGCCTGATGCTGCGGTCAGAGCACGGCGAGAGTGGCTGCGACTGAGAGCGAGCCTATAAAGCGAGCCGGGCAGGCTGAGTGTCTCTCCAAAAACGAATTTCATGATTCATTCAACAATGGGGAGGACATTGTGGCTGGCACAATTATGGTATCACAACAATGAAAACAACAGGAATAATATCTGGCTGACGGGACCGTATTTATTGGTTAACCCTTTTCCTCTTGTTTGTTAAGCTTTTCCACTTCATTACCATTATGCTGTCGGACAGTGTTCCGAGCTCTTCAAACACTCGCCGCTCATCACGTCAAAAATCCTTCCCACAAATTAGCCTTCATTAAACACTACCTTAATTATTCCCCGCACTACGGCGAGAGAGAGAGAGGAGTACGGGAGAGGAGGGGGAATCCGTGTACCGCCTATGGCCCCAGAGTCACATCCAAAATGTTCCTGGCTGCCGCTGCTCCTTCATCGGCTGCCGATTTCATGCCACTTTCTGTGGAAGTTTTATGGGCGCTCCGAGGGAAACCGCGCGCATAGTGCATGCAGGGGCGGACGCTCATCCCGAATCCCCGAGCTTATAGCCCGGTGGTGCATTGTTGTGTGAGCAGTGCCACCGCCCATATAACAAACAAGATACGGAAATAGAAGTCATTCCATGTCTGGACTTTTGAATGATCAGCGGCCCGTGCACAGATGCCCAAAGACATTCCTCGTCGTGAGATTTTCCCTTCAAATTACCCCTCACACTCAAATACAAATGACTTGCTAAGGCTTACCACACTATATATGTTCCAGTTATTTCCATCTCCACTCATTACCAATGCCTCAATGACTCATATCCTCGGAAACATTACACATCGTCCTCTCATCACCTCTCCGCCGCGCTCATCGAATCAGCATATTCTCACTTACACACACACACAGACAAGCAGTCGCAGAAGCGGGAGGCTGTAAACAAACACCGCAGCTTCACATTCCCCGCTCCTCAACCGATCCCGTCCGTCCATTAGGAGGGGTAAACGGGTAATTCCAATATAAGAGCTGAACGTTTTTTTGAATTCCGTGACCTCGATTCATTTGCTGAGCCAGAGTTACGACGAGGCCAAACTGAGCAACTGCAAGTAGCCAAAGTTCAAATTAGATCCCAAGATTTGTAAGTCACTTTAGCATCTACCTGTCAACTCCCATCTCTGAAGAATACTGTGTGTCCAAAACCCTTCCAAATTTCCTATATCCATTCCCTATGAACAGACCCACCGTTCCTGTGGGTGTTCATCTCTGTTCTGTCATAGCGCATAACGGGTTGGGACTTTTTGTTCCAAAAGTTAATAAAATTAAATTAAGAAGGGAGACGGAAAGAGTAAGGCTGGAAAATTGAGGCAGACGGTCGGGCCAACAAGATGATGCAGAGAGGTAATAGAGGAGGAAGAGGGGGGCACAGGCTATGGGGACCTCATACATGTACATTTAGAACGGGCCCGACAGAGTAAGGGCGAGTAGGAGAGCCTACATTTACGGTGGTAATAAGACCTATGTAGATTGGGCAGAGTAAAAAGTAGTTAGCGGAGGAAGAAGGGCTAAGGGCTAAATTAATTAAGTCAGGAAATGTTCTTCGCAGCATGATGTCCCTGGTCTTCAGAGCAAAATCAACTGTGAAGGAAAGAGTGGGAAGTTGTTAAAAGTGGTTGAGGGAGAAGGAGAGGTTCTGGGGAGACGATGATGATGATAATGAAGATGATGGCACGGCGGTAGTGTGGTACTGATGGTGCTGATGATGATTATGAGGAGGAGGAGGAGGTGGTGGTGGTGGTGGTTGTGGCTGTGGACGGCGAAAAACGCTCGGCTCATTGTGGCTGCTGCACCGTCACTGCACACTTAAACACATACACACACACATGCACACCTATAATATAAATATGTATATATACATTTCCCGACCCTGATGAGTGCACACACGGGGAGGAAAGATTAAAGAGAACCAAAGGCGAAGGGACTCTGGTCCGTGGGTAAAGGGACACGGACGGAGGAGGAGGAGGAGGAAAAAATAGAGGGAAACAAAGGGAGGTGCGGTCAGAAGACAGAAAAGTTTACGAAAAAGAGCAATAAATCGAGCAAAATCCCGTCTCGCTCCAGTCTATACTAATACAGCGGCTTTTCTGGGAACTAGGAAAACAAGAGAGTATGTGGGCCAGGCACACGGACAAAAACCAACTCATCATTTACTCCTAATTTATTTATTGTATTTACAGAGCGGTTCTGGAGGAGGAAGAAATCTATTACTTGTAATCTTCTAAATTCATTATTGAAACATAAAAATCCAGAGAGAGAGAGAGACCTTCTTACTTTTCATCAAACCATAAAACCGTTTGTTTCACCCACCGATCACCTGTTGCTCCCGTCGGCTCGCCTGCAACACACAAAAGCCCCATGAGGATCTGCATCCCATGAACTATCGCTGTTATTATTACGACACACCATTTGTCTTCCATCGATGCCCGCGATGGAGTCTCTGTCCGTGTCTGCATGCATTTGTGCTCGCGGTTTCCCTCTGCCTTCAACCTACGTGGATGCGGTAGTCGACCGAACATCTGTCAAACTCTATAATATGGCAATAAAAATTAAGAATGAGCTGAATCTCTGTAACTACTATATATATACTTACGTTTTAAAACATAACATTTAATTTTCCCTCCCTCCTTGTCCGTCACACTATACATCATCCCTCCAGATCCGCGTTGTATTTTTAATTCAAATTGAGCTGTCGACCATCTTACACACCTCTTGTCATTCTGGTCAAACTGTTGAAGCAGTTGGGCACAAGCCACTTTCTTCGTTGTCAAGCCTAGAGGACAGGAAATTAAGGGAATTATCAATCACACTGCAAATAGCAAGCTAATGCTACTCTCAACAACCTCAGCTGTGTTACTCGCTTCTATACACTTATTCACTGACTCTTCAATTTTCGTAACTTGGCGTCGCTTCCCGCACTGCTAATTTTAGTCGCTCTACTTGGAATAGATTGCTAGAGGATGATCTGCAAAAGTTAGCTCCTACTCTCCTGACTAATTACACTCCTTCCTCCCTGCTTACCAGTCAGACCGGGCCTTCCTTTGAGCAAATTCAAACGTTGACACGTTTCATTTAGGAAATTACAGGGAAAAGGGACAAAAAGTTAAGTTGTCGTTAGCTTCGTCATTGTACCTACTGCTCACTTTCCCAAATCAAATTGCCCGCGGTAGTCAATTCAATTTGCTGCAATTATAGTTTATCACTCGCTTCCTTCAACTATCCACTCCTACAACATACACTCATCTCCAGGCTACTTCATCAATCATGGCATTGTCGAAAATCCCGCCAACCGGAATGCACAACTGTGTACTTTCCTGAGTAAAATAGGTATGCAGAGCTCAACTCTAAATAATATCTACAGTACAAAAATCATCATCATACATATTGACGACTACCACGACAAGAGAGCCACTGGTCTACCTTCCAGAGGGGAGAAATTGAACTCAAGAGCGTTTGAATATACGAAATATATAAGATAAATTACGAGAAATGGAGCATTTTTTCTCATGCCCAGCCTTGAAAATGCCGAAAATGGTCCCATGAATCGCAGGAGTCTCTAAAGCAATTACTAAGGATAATAGGAGAGGTCAATTTAATCAGAAATTTTTAATTCATTTTCGCCTCCAATCTTTATTACCAATTGATGACTCAGTCGTTTCTTACACCTTTTAGTGGTGGGGATAGCATAGGGCTTCTACTGCTGACATCATCATCAAATTAAATGGGCTGACAACGGGTCGCGGCGGCGGCGGCGGCGGCAGCAGCAGCAGCAGCATCAACAGCAATGACGACCACTAACTTTGACGACGGGTAGACAGAACGATTGTACATAAAGGAAGCCATCGCATCTCTCCTTCCCTTTTCCACCGCCTATTTGATTTTCATCAGCCCCTCTTCTTTATCCTCCTTAATTGCATAAATTCAACAGTTTTCAAACCTACAACAATAATTACTCGCACGCATTGTTCCTGTAATCCTCACCCTCTTTTGTCTCCGTTCAATCATCATCTTCTCTCGTGCCCTCCCCACGGCACTTATTGTAAGGATTCTCAGCAGCCGTGTGTCCATCCAAAAATTTAATGCCTCCCCCCCCATCTACAGTCTACCGTAAAGGAGAGAAAACCAAGAGAACACCTTAAAGTTTGAATTACTCAACCACCGCCATACACGACCACAGCAATTCCCAAAACAATCACTCCGGCATCTCTACACAGCGTCTTACCCGAACACAAAATTCCCTCGAAAAATCACCTGGAGATTTAGGAAGCACAGCCCCGATCATTTGGCATGCATACGTACTGTGCACAGTTACGTACTGGAAAATCCCGGCCATCGCTCCAAACGAACGGCATCTATCCACATGCATGACCATAAAGACGGTTTGAAAAAGGGCGGGGAAATGACTCGGACATCTCCTTTGATCAGGAATTTGGAGGCACGCAAGCTCCGCCCTCGGACTGGCATATTGAGCGAGTTTATGGACACTACTTCCCATCGAATTAGATTTTTTTTATGATTAAAAAATACGGAGCATATAACAAACCCCAGCGTAATCAGAGGAAAGTCGGTCAGGCTCTCGTCCATTACTTGAGTTGCAGACAGTGTCGGACACGGTCGTGCACGACTCCTCCACTTACAGCCAAAAATCCACACTGAATTTACCGGCGGTGTAGGAATAAATTGCCTCTAATTTCCATCCCAACTTGCCTGACGTGAGGAGTGTGCAGGGGTAATAATGATGGCGGGTCATTCCCCACGAGAGAAAATACACAGGCAGAGTGGCCAGAGTCTAATCAAGGGTTTGCCTTTAATGTATAGCTTAATTAAATTTAAAGTATAATTGATTGCTTGGCAAATTACTTTTACCTTCTCCTGTACTTGGGGGAATTTAATTAGTCGCGGCCAAAAGCTTCCGTCCTATGGACCAGCGACAAAGTTCATTAGCATTCTCATAGTATACTGTCCGTTTATTTCCCCCGCCGCCAACTTAAATGTATAGGCTCTCCGCAAGAGGCACAGTATCTCGGGAGTTTAGTTGGAAATTACGCCGTATACCTTTTGCATGAGAGGTTTTATACTTGTACACTAATTATTTTCACATGGTAACCCTCGTGAATTGACTTGACATTTCTGATCATAAACTGAAGTTCGGATTTACCCTGGCCAGGGTTCATCCATTAGAAACTCATCCATATAGACTGCCCGACGTGGTGTCTGATCCTTGGCATACTGTGAGAGGTCGTAATTGAGAAGTGGCTGGATGCGGGAACATGTATATGTGCTCGGTAATGTGCGGCATGGCATGAGGTATGAAGCTCGGGGGGACTGCTCTCAGTCAGCATAGTGGATACATATGAAGTTTACAAGTCAAAAATTGAGACAGCCGACTCATTTGAGTGACGGTTTGAGGAGTTTACCGCGAGTGGCAATATATGCCCACATGGACGCAATGATGAGAGGTAAAAAAACTGCTGGCTCAGAGAATTTCGTGGCTATAACAATGTGTTCAGTAGTGGTCGTGCCAGTGCGCGGGAACTCAATCCCTTCCATGGACACACTGACTGACTCAGCCGTTTCATCAACTTACTGAAACGGAGGAAGGAGACGACAATTACAAATTATACCCGTGTAATTCCTCTAACCCTAGCCCCGTTAGAGGCAAAGTAATAGTAACCATATTATTACGACGACAGCAGCAGGGGCTAAAGAGCTGCACCACTAACTCCTACTATTACTACTACCACCACCACCACCACCATACTTTGAGTGACTCTAGGAAAAGAACACGATCCATCACGTGGTGGAGGTACATCTTCATAGTTTTTGGCCACTATCAAGGCCAAGCGGGAAGAGCAGAGAGGAAGAGGGAAAGACAGAGGGAGATTCAGGTGTAGAAAACACAAATTGTACATCATTAGAGGTAGTAAAACGCTTCGATAAAAACTGTTTTCCTAATTACAATTTATGATGGTTCCCGTGAGCGGTGTCTTTTTCCCTTCCTCTT